>JAOYSI010017221.1:0-37010 GCA_025775065.1 Hiodon alosoides
CTTCATACCAGGCCTTAGTTAATTAATATTCCTTGGTATGGTGATCTATATCTTGTAGATGAAGAGATATCATGTACTATGTTGTAGATTAATTTTGTGTGCTTCTAGGAATAGGGGAAACCGAATTGATCAAAACCGAATTATATGTCCCTTAAGGAAAAATGCCTTCTTTGTCAACAAAAACACATATAAACAGCAGCATAGTAGAATGCCATACCGTGCACTGGTGGAATTTGAAATGGCTTCAGTAGGTGCCGTTTCACAATTGATCCGTGTAGTAATTCATGTTAAAATTGGGTTTGGAGTGGGGTTAAATTGTAGCGGGATGTAATTATTGACTCGGCAACTCTTTACGTAAATCAACGATCTAATGGCACCCTTTTAATATTTTAAGCACGTAAATATTCCTAATAATTTGTTCGTGTATAATCCATGACATGTATCCTAAGCACGAACTGCAGTATATGAGAGCGCTGGGATGGATCAGCTTTGCCTGTTAAATAATTCTGGTTAAGTTTCGTTTGGTAAGCTCATCACTACGCGTCTGTTGTTATATTTTTTACCTGTACTGTACAGTATACATGTAATTGTAGTAATATACATTTTGTCCCTAATAGAAACCCATACATCAGCAACGGAATATTGAGCAGTGTTGATTGTACCGGATTGGCTAATATAAAAGGATAGGGCGGGTTTTCCTTTCATATGTGACAGACAGGTCTGACTGCCAGTCGAAGCTCTGGAAAAAATCCCTCCCACTAGCCACCACCTCCTATGACGTTTTTAAAAAGCTGCGATGGTCATAGTTACAACGTTATTTTGTTTTATTTTCAATTAATATTTACATACCGTTCATTCTAACACCAATTCCTAACAGGGACTTTGGTGTGGACAAAAAAACATCTGAGATTTAGTTTGTTACAACTCTTCCTGCCTGAACGTTCACTGTAGTCAAAATGGCGGACAAGCAGGATGAAAGCAACATGAGAAATGGAGCAGCGGAGGGAGGTTGTTGTAGTGGTACTGAGCTGCACGATGTTGTCGAACTGACAATAGGAGAGGACCTTGTTATGTCAGCAGAGGACAAGAACGGGAGAGAAAGTCATTGTGTGGACCTTTCTGTAAAGGACGAGGCCGTAACTTCGGGAATTTCTGAGTACTTGCAGAGTTCTACTGAAGAGGGGAATGAGGTTGAAAAGGACTGCCAAGTTATAACCCAATATACAGGCGACGGGCTGTTACATGAACAGAACATTGTAACATCTTTCGTTGAGACAACTGGCATTGAAACAGACGCGACTGCAGAGTATTCCACAGTGACCAGTGAGTTTGTGAACACTTTATCACCGGCGACAACCACCATTATCTATGTTCAACCAGATGGTAGTTTTGTGGAGGGGACAGGTTTAACTGCAGAGGAGCAGCAACAGTTAGTTGAACAGCTGGCGAAACAGCAGTTGGTCCAGGTTACAGAAAATGAGGCTGCTCGTTTATTTGAACAGCAACAAGAACAGCCTCCACCTCCACCTCCACCGCCTCCACAGCCACAACCTGCTCGCTATATGCATGCTGCAGCACTTGCTCCAAATGAGTTGCAACAAGTGATCAATCAAGTTAGCAAATCTCAGAAAGCTATCACCCAGGTAGAACAGCAGAGTGTGGTCCCGGCAGCTCAGCGTCAGCAGCTGGTCCGGGCGGTTCCCGAGCAGCAGCAGCCCGCATGTTTTTCGCTGGAGCCTGGTTGCGTGCTCGCAGCGGGAAGCCAGGTGAACATGACAGTTCACCCACAGCCATTGACCATAATGCAGAACGCGTCTCAGCAGCTCCAGAACGTCGCGAAGCAAGTGGCTCTACAGCAAAGTCAGTCGCAGAACGGGACGCGTTTGATTCAGAAAAAGGTAACGCATCCGTCTTTACGCATCATTTCATGGAGACACGCGAAGTTGTTCTTGGAGTAATATGTTACACAAAGTGACAAACTACCAGCTGCAAGGTCACATTTACATTTAAACTGAAACTTTCAGTTTAAATGCATGTGGTTTGTGGATTCCTGTACATGCATGTGGGAGATGTGGTTAGCTCCGGAATAAATTGAAGAGAGTGTCTTTTAACATGCACGATGGTTCTGTGGGAAAACCGTGAAGTCCGATTACTTTACTCAAAAACAGTGGCTGTCATTTGTTTCCTTCCCTGACAAACTAGGCATGAAGCATTTTTGTGGTGTTTCACTACCAGAGGCAAACCCTTACTGACTGTTGCTAAGTAATTTTACAGTTGATTTTCACTTTTCTAGGGTTATATGAGGGCAAGGCTGTTCCTAGTATTGTTGTGATTATGTACGGCCATGTATTTGCAGGGGTTTTGATTACTTGGGTCAGCTTGTTGATTTATGTAATGCAAAGATGATTTTCATGTTGTTGTAGTTTGAAAATCCACCTGAGAACTGTTATCTTCCCCACCAAACAGATGGAAACCATCCAGATTCAAGTCCAGTTGCCACCAGTGCAGGAAGCCAAGGAGCGCCCCATGCCTCCCCTTGCTATATTACAGCCGAAGAACCTGTCTGTGAACCAGCAGCCTGGCAAAGTGAACATGCCCACAGGCGTAAGTGTTACCTGCCCCCAGATAATCCATATTGCTCCAGTTGTTGGGGAACAGCAGTACCTTGTTCACAATTCTGGAGATCCGCCCATTCAGCTCCTGCTGCAGAGGTCCTCACCTGTGGTGGGAGGCCTCGTACCTGTGCTGCACAAGGTGCCCATCCAAACGCCCCTCAACGGGAAGGAGGCGAGATCCACTGGTGATCCCACCAGACTGATCTCAACCTCCAACGCAGAGAAGAAGGAGAGGCAGAAGGAGAAGAACCGTCCAAAGAGACCACAGAAAATCAAGACCAGATCCGGCAGAGTGTCTCGGCCTCCCAAGTATAAGGTGAAGGACTACAAGTTCATCAAGAGGGAGGACCTAGCTGATAGCCACCAGTCCGATTCGGATGACTATTCAGAAATTAGCGTGGAGGAGGAGGAAAGGGAGGAAGGCAGAAACAGCACTTCAGTGATGAACTTCAACCTCAACCCCAAAGCCTTCAAATGTGAGACTTGTGAGAAAGCCTACATAGGGAATGGGGGCTTGACCAGACACTATAGGCTCAATCCCACTCACAGGGATCAGAGGCGGTCCACTCAAGAAGAGACGTCGGTCCCCCTGGAGCAACAGGGTATTGGCCCCAGCCCGAATTCTGCTGCGGCACTTCCAGAAACGGTTCCAGGAAAAGACACAGACCCTCCAATTACGCCTGTGGCAGTCACAGAAGACAGTGCTGTCACATCTACTGCTCCGATGTCACCTGCGGAAGTGGTCGCTATGACAACTTCAGCTCCTGCAGCCCTGCCACATCAGGAGGGACAAAAGGTATGATGTGCTGATATGAGATGCATTTATCATGTTTTATGTTAATGTTAGAGTTGTATCTAATAAACACTTAGAATTCAGGTCATATTTACTCAATCATAATATAACCTCTTAAAGGCTATGAAATTGCTTATTTTATAGATTTGAAAAATATTTGTTGCTGCCACTGTTGTTCATTTGTATCAAAAGGGGAAATTTGACATGCTTCAGTTTTATTTATTTTTATTTTTTTCTTCTTTCTCCATCCAGTCAATTAACTCAGTTGCATTTCCATGCTTTGTTGAAAAGTCTTTTTATACTGTCCTTGATTGGCAGGCGGAACTTCCCAATGTTCAAATTGCATCTGTCGGCCTGGAGCCAGGGCAGCCTCGTGGACCCGGCCGACCTAAAGGGCCCGGGAGACCCGGTCGGCCCAAAGTTGCAGCCCGTCCCACAAGAAGAGGCAGGCCCGGACGCCCCCCAAAACATCTAGGGGGGTTGAGTGTGGAGCAGCAGACTCAGAGAAGGAAGGCTCGCCTGAAAGAGGTGCAGAAAAGTAGTGCTTCTAAACGAGCTCCATAAATCAGTGGGTGGTTTTTGTGGGTGTCACTTTGGTAACAGAAGGATAGGAAAAAAAAAATATATATATATATTACATTACACACATGTGAGTCGTTGTACATGGGTGATTTAATTTTCTATATCAGATACACTGTTGGCCAAGTTTATTGCATTTGGCGATTTGACCACATTTTATTTAGCGTTATTGACCGTTTGCCTTGTGTAATGATTTTCAAAGATCTTCTGCATAAGTTGGATGAAGAGAAGCTTCTGGACGTTTCTTTTAAAATTAGGTGATGATATACATTTGTCAGTGTTTACTTGAATGCCTTCTTGTGATGGTTTTGAATAATTGAAAAGTTGATCACGTAGACACGGTTCTCTGAGCAGTTGGTTCTGCACTGGCTTGTTTATTTGACGTACTAGTTCAGTGATGGGATGCGAGTCAGCCTGGGGAACAAAGGGAACCATTGTTTTCAAACTCGACTAACCAAACGGATCCAAAACAAGAAAGGACCAAACTGCACACCACCGTGAAAGCACCAAAAATCATGGGCTAGATGAACGGCTTTGATTACTGTTGCTAACTAACTAGGAAAATGTTACCGATAATGGAGGTTTATTGAGATGCTTGGGGGATCAGCTTCTTTAAATATTTTTACCAATGCAAGTGATGGGTATCAGCAGGCTTGGTATCCTCTTGTACAGTAGACCCTTGATTTAACATTCATGGTTTTCTGGTAATGACCCGTAATTTGTAATTTCACTGAGGCACAAATTTGAATCGCACGCTGCATGCCTGGTGTGAGGAAGCAAGTCACTTGGCTAGCAAGCTAATGAGTGAGTCTTGCCCACAACCCAGCATCTGCATTTCAATGCAACTTTAACTTGGTTAATGTCATTGCAGTAATCTGTCTAGGAGTTGCTTTTTTCCTTTTTTTGCTATAGTGGTATTTGCGGATATGGTCTCACAATGGTCTCAGGAATTATCCCCTGCAAATGTCCAGGGGCTACTGTACATTTTCATAAGCTGTAAAGACCAGGATTCAACAAAGACTAGATCAATCTCGGATAGTGTGCTCATTCATGCCTGATGATGGTAATCGTTTCGTTGCCTGTTTATTTTAGGTATTACAGCAGTGCAACAACGAGGAACTCATGGAGATGGCTCTCCCTCGCCTTGCTAAAGTGATGACCGTATGGGAGTTCTTACTAATGAAGGTATTCATCTGGAGAACATGAGTGCATGTACAATTCCGTAAACCCATGAAACCATCCACAGACTAGTGGGAAATTTGTGTTGGTTGTTTGCTATTGTACCGAGTTTCCCCAGTTGAAATTTAGGTTTAAAAGTCCACTACATGTGACATCATTTACCTTGCCTCAGGTAGTTTAGTGGAAAGCGGCTCGGTTCCGGGTCTGATCAGATGTGCCGGTGGAAAAGGGGAAAAAGTGAATAACATTGAGTTCTGTTGTATCGCACATTAAACGGGCAGTAAATGGTAAACGGGCAGCTGGTGGTGTAGTGGTTAAGGTGGCAGGCTTGTCATGGTTGCTGGTTCAAGTCCCAACCCAGCTGTTGTAACCTTGAGCAAGGTACTTAACCTGAATTGCTTCAGTAAAAATATCCAGCTGTATTAAAAAGCGTCTTTTTGTATAAAAGCGTCTGCTAAGAAACTAAAATGTAAATTACTTGTAACTTATGAATTGCTCACTATATCTTAACCTTATTGGGAAAATATCCCCCCAAAGGTAGAGAAGGGGCGTCCTTCTAGACCGCAGTTTTCAGATGTGTACCGGGAGTTTGAGCAGCTACACGGCCAGGTCAAGAAAATGGCCCAAGACCACTTTTCCAGCCACAGTAGGCTGGGATCTTACACAACGCTGGAGGTCCATGATCCACAGGTAGGGCACAGGTTTTGGTAGATTGTGGCACATATGAGGTACGTCTTTGTTTCTCTCTAATTTACAATTTACAAGTCAATTAAATATCAAGAAGTTCTGAGATCATCTTTTCTGGTTGTTTTCTTATTAATAATGAGGTGTCCTGATGTTATTACTGTTAATGTACTGATGATGGTCTCAATATTAGTGATTTAAAGATTCACACAAAGATTATTGGTGGCCATGCGATTTTTAGTCTTCATACCATATTTCATATTGGGACCAGTACCTTTTAGAACAAAAACTCAGGGTTTTGAGTGGATGGATTTGAAGAAACAGTTATTCCCCATTAAACTCTGGTCAGCGTAGAGTGAATAAGTTCCAGTCCTGGTGATGGTTTATTCACCTGCTTTTAGGTGTCCTTGTCTTTGGGAATCAAGGACCTGGTGAATACGCCGAAGGCCCCTGGCTCTGAGCAGGTGCATCAAAAAGTACAAGCCGTCTGCCAAGGGAAAGGCCTCTTGACAAAGAACACCTGCCGTACCGAAGTAAGGCATCTGGCATTATCAAGTTCTTGGATTTTTGTTCCCGAATGGATGTAAAGGTTTTCAATGTGTTTTCTTATTCTTTCTCAGGATTGCAGAACTTTGCCACCCGCTAAAAGGTTTAAACTGGAAAAAGCCGCTGTGGAAACCAGTTCCTTCTACCTCAGCCAGAATGGGACTCAGAAGGTTGTTGGGGAAGAGCACTCCCCTTCTGGTCCTCCAAAACAAGGTAAATTTTATCTGTAGACGCAGACAATGTAAAAGTTAACTTGAAAAGCCTCTGTCTGGAAAAGCCTCAAGCCCCTTGAATGACTTCAATTAAATGATCAGCATGCAAGGTATAACTAAAACTAATCCATATTGAGGCCCCTATGCATATAGGAAACTAGGGGGTGGGTAATGGTATCAGAAATAACTTGATATGTAAATGAGCAAAAAAGGTGGTTCTGCTTTTGGTTCAAAATGCTCATCCTGTAAAAGGACAGATGGCGTGCAACATTAGTCCAGTGCGTAAGTACTTCATAGGTTCTTTGTCTATATTTGCAGATACTGTCTTGGCAGTAAGTGAGGTTCAGCCTAAGGTTCCTGCATTGGACCTTAAAGAGTTTGAAATGGAGATAACCCCTAAAGACAATCATCTTGAGACCAGTGGGGTGGAACCTTCTGACAAGCTGACAGTCCTGGAGTCTGGGAAGAGCCATTTGAGTGAAGCAGAACCCCAGCCTGACCAGGTCTTTCACTCGCAGATGGAGACTGTGGCCTCCGAGCCTCAGGTAGTTATCACAGCCATGGAGACAGACTTAACTGCAGAGGACCTGGTCCAGGAACAGCTTTCAAATAGCACAGAGACGGTGGATCCAGTAGGGGAGATGGACAAAGAAGCTATAGAGACTCATCCCCTACTTCTGGAGGTATCCCACGAAAGCCAAAGTGCCCCAGAAATGGAATCTTGTGAGACCTTAAACGAGTCTGACATTGCGGATCAGATGGATCAGCTGGAGCAGGCGCTTAGCACAGACGCGGTCCCGTTGGACCATTCGTACAGGACCAGCGCTGAAGAGCCGCAGCAACCCACAGAGACCGTTAATGAACTCGAGCAAAACTGCGGACTGGGCAATGCCATCTCCTTAGGAGGCACCGTGGGGTTCCAGCTGGCAGAAGCGAGTCAGAAGGAAGACCACGAGCAGATCTTCATCCAGGCAGAAGATGGTCTCATCATGCACCACACAGGGGGCAGCTCAGAGCGCATCGTCATAGTCACCAGCCCCGACGGCACCACCATGCACATCCGCGCACCAGAAGAAGTGCCCCTGGAGGCGGTACAGGCCCTGCTGGGCATCGAGACAGAGGGGCAAACGGAAGGAATCCTGATCCAGGAGACTCAGCATTGATTCTCCCACCCTCCCCCACGTGTCCTCCACCATGTCTGCATTCTGTTTAGTGGATTGTAAAAATCCACACATTGTAAATTTGTAAAAAAAAAATGTTTTTCTGATATAGTTAGCATTTCTATGCGAAAACTATCTAGCGATATGTCTATGTATAGAGTAATGTGCATTTCAAAGACACTTTCAGTTTAAAAAAAAAACAAAAAAAAAACTGTTGCACTATTTTTATTACTTTTTTAATGTTGGCCATATTTTTCCCAAACTCAGAAGTTCATATTACTGTGTGAAAGTTACATACTGAAGGGAAATTAAACAAACTTATTTTACACAGCACGTGGTTGTTGTTTTTTTTAACATATTTGAGTTTGACCATGATGGTGATGGAGCCACTTTCTTCTGCATACCATCCATTTGCTGTATTTTTTTTATTTTTTATTCACCAATCCAACCAAGGGAAGGATCTGTGCTGTATCATTTAATTCATACTGCATTAAGCATGATTGCATCTTGTCTCTCATATGCCTCTGACCATCTGTAGAACTACTTTATAGGATTTCCTGCTACAGTGGTCTGTGTCCAGTTTCCAAAAGCATACTCTCCAACAACAGATTTGAGCTGTCTTCTAAGTAGGGCTGATACAGCCAGGACGACAGATACACCATGGCCAGATCTGGGTCTGATGTGTGGGCTACTTCTTGAACAATTGTCCTCTTCAGGGCTAGTTCTTGTGTGTAGGATTCATAAAGCTTAGATGAAACAAGGTCTGAAAGATAAAGACGCATATTGCCTGTGAAATGCCAGTTGTTACTATTGCAATTACTTGTTAAACCCCAAATACTCTGCAAATGCCATCACTACTGAAGAATCAGCTCCAGCGTGCACAACAAGAAAGAATTGCGCCAAAAGAATACAAAATAAATACTACTTCAGTATGGAAGCGTAGATAGTAATTGTCCTCACCAAATTGTTCAGTAGGCCATGTCTGAAACGGGACAGAATGTCCACCTGCTTTCCCTTGCTGGAATGTCTCAAGGGCACAAACCCCTTTAGCCAAAGAGGACAACTTTTCCATTTTAGACAAAAGATGACTCTAAATACAAAAAAAAAAAAGACCAACTCAGGGAAGGTCTCCCAACAATTTAGAAGTTTTTTTTCCCTTTCTGTTTTACACTTGTTACGGAAAGCATTTACTCACCATTTTCTCCAAAATAGCCAGCAACCTGTTGCATCCTTCTTCCAGCTCCTTGTTGGGTCCAGGAGAATGGTCAGATTGTCTGGTGACAGGTGTTTCATCACAGTCCATTTTAACAGCAGACGGTTTCTCTGACCTGATTTCAAAATCAAGTGCAAAACGAAGTATCAGTATTTTTAGTCAGTTGACATTCATTGGTAGTTAACCAATAACTGAGGTTTATTTTCTACAAACCCGTACTAAATAAACTTGACACCAAGAGAGAGGATCGAGTAAAGCATGACGTCATAACATTTTTTTTAATGGATTAAGAATATGTTATGCACCATGTTTATGTTTACAAGATTAATGAATGGTGTACAAGGTTTTGCGCAGCTCATACTGTGAAATGACTCTATGATTTCATAACACTCGTAATAGATTAAACACCATGGAATACATAAATGTTGGGCCGCTTGTAACTTCTAATTCTATTTCGTCTGTTTTTAACAGTTCATTTAATCAATGTTACTCTGAGCTGTGTAAGTGTCTGATACAACACAAATGTATAAAGCTAAACTAAATATCATTGATTGCATGAATGACTATACGGTGCACAACTTCCTGTAGAATCGACGCCTTGTCGGCACCTATGATCTCTGGATTCTCCTGATGTTGAGGCTGTCCCCCAAAGCACAGGGGGAGCTACAACTATCCGAAACAGCGAAAAAGTTCGGAGGGGCTCGGGATTAACTGTAACTGGTGGAAACGAAATGGTTAGCAAACGTACTCTTTACTAAACTTCAGGTTGACAATTTGACTTGCGATTGTAGAGCCATCTTCATTCAGACGGTTCCATTTCAGAATTAAATTGTGCCAATCCGCTGCGTTATCCTTCAGTTTTCTAACACTGCCCGTTAAAACCGGCTTTCTGCCTGATGTAGCGGCTCCAGGACTTTTAGCTGGAAGAGAAGAATCAGAAACACGAAGGCAAGATTGCCTTAAAGTTAATCATATTTAATTGTATTTTAAATTACTGCTAAAGTTAGCAAGCTACGCCATGACCGATTATCAGTGTTCTTGAAATATTAAATGGCAAACTTTCTGTAGACACGCTGAATGAGAAGATACCAACACTTTTGCTAATATGTTACAGCGCACTTTACCTTCCATACTTTTCTTATTTTCCATGTTCGTCAATTACATAGTGTGAGCTACAAGGCATACAATTTCATAACACACGGCATCGTAATATAGATGTTGTGTCTAACTCGCTAAAAGCAAATTTTAGGGACATATTACAGGAACATAAAATGAAGATATTTTCCTACTACTACTTCCGTTACAGAGATTCGCAAAGGATCTGTGGAAAAATATTTACTTGCATTCCACGTTCTGGGTCATGTCTTTCCAGGGCAACAGATCAAACTGATATTTTTTGATAAAAAATTACACGTTTTCGATTTTAAATAATAATTTCAAAAAATTAAAGTTTAGTTCAAAGATCAATACAGTTTAGGTTTAGGTATGCGCATGCGTGAAAATAAAGGCGTATAGATCACTTATTCTTATTATGAAATAAAATGAGATTATTAGAGTCAGTCCTTTTTGGTAATCTTGCTCTGTACAGACAAATAAAAAACAATATGTAAAAATAAAAGGGGGGTCTAACACACTCATCTTAAATTTGGACTTAACCACGTATAAAATAGTATTCTAGGTATTTTACACCGTTGTCATTCTGTCTACCGTGTGCTGTAGAAAAACTTTTATTTTGAATCAAAACACAAGTCTTGTAGTTTAACTAACCCAAACCATCGCGCGATGAGGGCGAACAAAAGTCTATCCAATACATGTGTCACCTTCCACATGTTGAGAACAAACCAATGAAATCTTTCACATTTTTGTGGTTCAAGTGAATAGATTGGGCTGTGTTATATTTGGTTTCTTAATCGCATCATTTCCGGATGCCAAATGTATATTTTGCCCTAGCCTGTGGGCTGTTTTGTTGTGATAGCGAAGATACTTATTTTAACAAATCTATAATTTTAACATCTGTTTCTTGTAAGGACAGGCCTTAGTTATATTTTACCTTAGCATCAATAGATGGAACCCTTTATGGAACCGTGAGGGACAGGCTTGTATTCAGTGTGAGTTAGCTGTCTTTCATGTTCTACAATACTGACAGTACAGTAATTCGCAATTAAGATTTTGCTTACTAGATGGATATATCTGATTATCGTTGGGCTATGTATTGAAACAGTTCATTTGGAAATTAAATTGATAAAGACACATGTACGCATTACTTTACACTAATGTGTAAGCCAGAAATTATTTGAATCCGTATGAATGCGTTATGCGTTTCTTGAGTTGTATTTGATTTAAGTACCATGTATTTTTTCATGCGGCGTCTAGATTATTCTGCATTATCATTTTACATGGGTTATCTGGGCGTATACAAACCCGTATGGTAACTCGTATCTTTCAGCTGAGACTGTTATGCACTGTGCGCTTATAAGCCTGCACGCGGACAGTTATTTGAAATTTCACTAACCGTAACGATTTCACTGGCTTTTTTGTGTATTATTTTCTTATCAATACATCTTATTTTATTAAAACATCTAGTTTACTTGGCAAACACGCACTGAGGTGGGCACAAGACAATTAATATACTTGTTCGTTGTTAATGTTTTCGTTTAGTACCTCTCAATCTTGCCCTAACTACAGTTTGCACCCTTCTGCGGGTGTGAGTGAGAATTTGAATGTGAAGGTGTGATAACGTAACTTTGCTGTTCCATTCCACAGTGTCAGTTTGAGAGTGCTGGTCTAGTTACAATGTCTGACCACAATGCCCCGATGACCCTCAAGGAGTTCTGTCCGCTCTACTACTTGCTCAGCACCATCCCCGCAAAGGTCCAGAAAGGATTTCGCTCCGTGCTGGTGTATCTGACTGCTCTGGACACTAGCAATGATTACATCGCGGTGGGCAGCAGCATTGGAATGCTGTACCTGTACTGTAGGCAGCTCAGTCAGATGAATAAATACAACCTTGAGGTGTGTAAATGGACTACCTTCACATTTTGGGAAGTAAGCTGCCTTCTCAGTTGTTAATTGTTTTTACCATTCTGTTTACGTGTGTGTGTGTGTGTGTGTGTGTGTGTTCAGGGTAAGATGGAGCCCATTACAGCTGTGAAGCTGCTTAGTTGTTTCGATGACCTGGTGGCTGTAGGCACAGCTTCTGGTCGGGTCGCCCTCTTCCAGCTGGTTTCACCCCTGCCTGGCCGGAATAAGCAGGTGAGCTGGCCCACATGTGAATGAAGTCATATCGGACCTGCTGTAGCTTATTGTCTCTGTCTAACGATCCACAGAACACACAGGATCCATGTTTGTTTGTTTGTTTGTTTTTTGTCTCCTCAATTAAAAATTTCCCGAACTCCTGTAGAACTTTTCAGTCGTTATTCAGTTATACATTAAGTTCTGTACATCTGCTTTATTTACTTTGGAGCGGCCGAGAGCTTTTGGAGAGAGGCTGCTGGTGAGACACGGGCGAGCTCATAGAAGCTGGGTGTGACAGGACCACGGGCACGTTGTCTCTCCCTTTGCCTGCAGCTGAGACGCTTCGACGTGGTGGGCCTGCACAAGGGCACGGTCACAGCACTGGCCTGGAGTGCCAATGGCATGAAGCTCTTCTCCGGGGATGACAAAGGAAAAGTTGTCTACTCTGCAATTGACCTGGACCAGGTACAGCGGGGGTCTTGTTCACTCTCTTCACTGTTATTTACTCAATGAATGTCAAAGCTCATTATCTCATTATCATAAATCTTAAATTCAATATTGTCGATGGTATACTACGATCAAGCCAGCTACTATATCTTTTAGTGCACATTTAGTGATGGAGCAATAATAACTCCTTTTAGATATTATCTATTAAATTACTTCTTTACTAAAAAGATAGTGGAGTGTCCTAAAGGCAAATATTAGGCTACACGATATTTATACAAATGTGTTTTTATTGCGTTTAAATGTATCGAGAGTAGAAAAAACCTGGAAAATAAAAACATTAAAAGTACATTAGTTAGCTTGCCAGCAAGCATTGTAATGCAAGCATTGTAATGCACAACAGTAGTTTCGCACAAAACCATCATGTTTCAGCATAAGTAATACCCCAATACGCAAACAAATGTTACGCTGT
Organism: Hiodon alosoides; assembly: GCA_025775065.1. NCBI lineage: Eukaryota > Metazoa > Chordata > Actinopteri > Hiodontiformes > Hiodontidae > Hiodon > Hiodon alosoides. The sequence continues at coordinate 13,132 of JAOYSI010017221.1, forward strand.
TATGCGTCGAGTTTAGGCTCTGTAGAAATGGCAAACGTGGTGGTTATTCCTCGTAGTGGTGTCCTTCCTGCAGATTTAGTGCATGTTCACTTAATTGGCAGCTGTGAGCGTTGATGTTTTGGCCCCGGCTGTGTGTGCACGGTTCATGTCTCCAGGGAACGTGTGTACCCCGGGTGCTGCTGGAGGAGCGCTCGGCCATAGTACAGCTTGAGTACAGCCAGAAGGTGCTGCTCGTCTCCTCCCACCAGCGGTCCCTTCTCTTCTACACCCAGGAGGAAGCCCTTCAGCAACTCGGCACCAAGCCCCGTAAGAGGTCTGTCCTTCCATCTTCTTATTTGTGTCATGAGATGCGTAACAGATTTGTTTTATCATGATCTTAGACAATTCAACTCAACAGCGGTTATGCTTGTGACACAGCTGCTGATAACAAGTCGATGTCACACTAAACCTTAAAGCTTTTCGGCCAACCGTTTGAATGCATCAGCTACGACATGTTTTATAGCCATGCTTCTATGGAATCAGTACAGACTTTGGCGTTGGAGCTGGAGAGCTGTTAAATGAAGCAAGGTGGCTTAGCGGTGAAATAGGGCAGGGTCAATAATATGCAACATTTACAGTGTTTTGTAAACAAACGTGGCAGTTTTGTGTAGTGCAACTTAAAAACCTGCATTTCTATCTAAGTTGTGTGTCCGGCATTGGGAAGCCGTATTTCTATCCAGCAACCTCTACTTCTGGTTAGACAAGCCGTGTTCTGTGTTCTGTGATTAGCCATTTAGTATGAATTTAGGATTTCCAAAAAGGAGGAAACTCATTTGGTCTGTGGCTGGCTGCCATAAAGCCTGGAGATCTCTTCCCTTTCGAGAGGAAATTCTGTTGTCATCGCCTTCAAAAATAAAGCCTTGTGGTCTGCGTTGGAAACTTGTTCAAGCACCGATTGTGAGAGAGAGAGAGCTGCTGCAGGAGGTCACGTGTGAATGTTAACGCTCGTGATCTGCTGAGGCCCTTTCGACAGCTTGATGTAGGTGGCATCTAAAAAAAAAAATGTCCCACAGATTTAACTGGAGTCTTCATTAACTCATGCTTTAATTAACAATGTTTGAGTTCAAAGTGATTCCCCATGGTTGTTTTTTTTTTTTTTTATTGATTTTAAATATTATTACCATGTATATGTACATAATTAGATTTTTCTTCTGTAAACCAGTGCCTTCCTATACACAACCAGTTTTGTTTAGAATGTCTGTTTGTTCTGAAGCAATGGGGAATTGTTTTTGTTGTCCTACAGTACTGGAAGTTCCGCCTTTCTGCACCAAGTTGTAATAATTGAATCTTTCTATCACAACGCTGCAGGAACGGGAAGTTTGGCGCCTGCTTCCACCCGGGCCTCTGCAAGCAGAGCGACATGCTGGTCTACGTGGCCCGCCCGGGGCTGCGCCTGTGGCGGGCGGACGTCCGGGGCAGCGTGCAAGACACCCACGTCCTGAAGGAGCTCTTCGCCAAGGAGCTGCCGCTCTTCGAGCTGTTCCCCCGGCCCGGCCCCACCGGCGGCTGCCGTCCCACCGAGAGAGAACTGGGCGTGCTGAGCTGCTTCCTGAAGGATCACTGGGTGCTCAGCTGGAACGAGTACAGCGTCTACGTGTTGGACTGCCTCAACCAGGTAGCGCCGCAACACGCTGCTTTTCACCGTCACCAGGGGAGGTGTGCCTGCAGCAGGCTCATTTCCACTCATTTTCCATCCTTTTAGGTGATGGAAAGTGTATATCTGGATACAGTGTGTATTATGGCAGCCTTCTCAGAGGAGAGAATACTAACGTTACTGTATCACCCGCACTTTAGCGTTGCTTTATCAGGGTTTTTAAGCTTTTTCCTCCCGAGCGGCTCCATTGATACAGGCACTCCATCGAGCACAGACCGAGCCCTGTGAGCCGGTGTTGGCCGGTTTGAATCCGGCTCGTTTCGTTAGACGGTTTTGACCAGGAGAGCACGGGCGGCACACGATTGTGCCCGTAATTGGCACTGTTATCTGAGCAGGGATTCTCGTGGCTTGTCTTTAACAAGCATCTCCTACCGGCTTCCCGGGGGCCCTCAGGCTTGCAGCACTGTCAAGGGGGGACGTTCTTCTCCTCCAGTCAGCACTGAACCGTTTGTGCGGGCTCTGCAATGTGGGGAAAGAACTGGGTGGCTGGAAAAGAGACTTGGATCTGGGGAAACCGGTCGTACTTCCTCACCCCACAAGTGGTGGTAGCGTCTGGGTGTGATGGAATGTAAAATGAAGAGGTTCTCTCGGATGTAAACCAGTCCAGTCTGAACCTTCACCGAGGTAAACCATTTAAGGACAATGCAGGAGCAGAAATGCCCTTCGGTTTAGGGATTTTCTGTCTGGTTTCACCTCAACATAACCTATTTCAAAAATATTCATATAGATCGGCTTTTTAGATTCTTTTTGGCTTGTTTGATTGGCCTTGTATGTTTGCATCTGAATGGGGATGACTGGGAAAGTGTGGCGTGCATAAGATTGTGGACAAAATCCCTGTTAATTCTGTGCGAGAATCACAACCACATCCAGTACATGTTGCCGTACTTGAATTTAAATGGTGGGGGAGAAAAAGGAAAACCAAGATGTAATTAAACTGTCGATCTTTAAAAAAACCTTGACATGCTGTGGCCCACGTGGGGCCGTCATTAGAGCTCCTTTGAAGGGGTAAAGCGTGTAATTTTGTTACGCAGCGAAAGCGCTTCTGTGCTTCTTAATGAAATGCTGCCACAGCAATGCCCTTATTTTTTGTTGGCTCGGAGCGGTTTTGTTGTGGTTGAGTTGCTTTACTGAAATCTTGTATTGTTAGTATTACCCCTCCCAGCTCAGCAAAGCATTTCCAGGCTTTTCTTTCTGTCCCAGGTGATCGTTGGTGGACTGGAAGGTTATGGTGACATCGTTTCCGTCTCGTGCACAGAGAATGAGATTTTTATTCTTAAAGGAGACCGGGACATCATTCGGGTTTCCAACCGACCTGAAGGCCTGGCTTCGAACCGTAAGAGCCTTTGTTTCCTAAATGTACAGCTGTCCGTCATCACTATAATGCCAGACAACAGGATCAGTCAAAGGACATGATAATGTTTTGCAGATGGAAGTATTGAGATTGCGGTTTATGATTAACTCGATTATAAGGTTTCCTAAGGTTGTGTGCCTGAGCATTCTTGTCAAGCGGGTCTCTGATAATAAACCCCCGTCCTCTCCTACAGTGTCCGAGTTGTCCCTCCGTCTCAGCTCCCCGTTGAGCACCTCCCCCATGCTGCTGCCCCTCACGGGTGCCGTGGAGACGGCCCAGCCAATCAGGACTGTGGCGATCATCACCGAGCAGAAGGACAAGCTGGTGGATGGGGAGGCAGAGGAGGATGATGAGGAGGAAGAGGAGGAGGAGGAGCAAGCTCAGGAGGCGGTTGAGGGCAGGCCCATCGTCCTGGAGAAGTTGCTGGAGGGCTCCAGCGAGCCGCGCAGTCGTAGCAGCTCCGTCACGTCCTGGGACAGCGCCCTGGGCCTGGCCCCCACCAGTGAGCAGTCCGCCTCAGAGATGTCCTCCAGCCGCTACAGCACCCTCACGCAGGAGGACTTCCAGCAGGAGCTAGTGGTCAAGGCCATCAAAGTCAAGAGGAAGACCAAGAGGAGGAGGCAAGGTCAGTGGTGTTGGGATCAGTTCACAGTCGTTTAGCAGTGTACACTCGTTTCCTTCTCAGCAACATGATGTTTTACTCAGGTTGAAAGTGTTGGCGTGGCATTGTCGCGCCACGGTTCAGTTCAGCAGTCCCATTAACACTGTGTGATTGTCAGTTGCGTGCGTTGGTCCGCAGCGTAAGCCTTTTGCGCTGTGTTCCCCACACAGAGAGTGGAAACCGGATCTCGGAGCGCAGCAGCTGGTCAGAAGGCGTATTCAGTCAGGATGGCGGGGGCAGCGACTGGACCCTCGGGTGTGAGCTGGCTTCGGACCGCACCAGCCTCCTGGGCAGCAGCCTGGACCTGCAGAGCAATGACTCCCCTGACAGGGATGGCTCCGTGAGCGGGGACTCCCACTGCAACGACCCCTTTGCCCTGCTGGTCTCCCCGGAGCCTGCCTCGTGCGCCCCGGCCAGGGCCGCCCCCGAGCCCGCGCAGGAATTGGAGGAAACGGCGGGCGGCCCGCGTTCGGAGGACGCGGCGGGCCCGGTGGAGGACGGGCACCACTCGGGGGCAGTCACCCCTGACGTCGACTCGCTCCTCGAGTGCACCTTCGCCTACGTCAAAGCCGCCGCCGAGCAGGACGTGGAGGAGGCGCAGGGGCGGGCCGAGCCGGAGGATCCCGCCTTGCTGGAGGCCTCGGATCCAGAGGAATGGTCCGGAGACCGGGGGGCCCCCTCTGTGAACCCCCCGCCGTGGCTGCCCTGTCCCCTGGAGCCGGAGCCGTCTGCTTCCAGCGACGAAGAGGACATCTACGGCCATGGGGTTCTGCGCTCCTCGTCCAGCGTCAGCCTGGCCGACGTCCTGCACGCTCCCCACCTGCAGAGCGTCAAAGGGAAACCCAGCAGCCACGGGAAGGCCCAACAACAGGAGACGAGCCTCCACAAATCTGATCAGGTACAGATTCCGTGACTAATGCTTGGACTTAACTTGAGCACGGTGTCAAACTGTGTGAAATTGTCAGGTTGGGGGGGGGGGGGAAAGTCTGCCGAGGATTAGGAAAGAATTCCCGTTGCCGCTTGCAATTCATACTTAAATGTAATGAACAGGCTGAGATTGACAGTCGCCACACTCATTTCTATATTGTACAAGGGTGCAAAAAGCCATGATGCTGAGGATTTCACGCACCAGCTTAAGAACGTAAATGAGCTCTGTCATTCCACCTGTGTGGATAGAAAATATGTATTCAATACCCCTCACATCGCATTGGTCACGCAGCAGTGGAATCAACAGCTGTATTGACAGGTGGCACTCAGTGTTGTTGTCTGTTGTGCGCGCACACACACACACACACACACACACACACACACACACACGCAGGCACATTTCAAAGAGCAATGGCAGCTAGTAACCTTTTAAAGTCTACTGAGAAGTCCCATCATCTGCCATTCCTGAGCATTAAGTTTCAAACGTCATATCAAATGCATCATAAGAATAGATGTAGCATCTTGCGTAATTATTATTTGATTTTTTATATCTCATTTAAAAAAAAACACAAAAAAAAACAGGTCATTTAATAACTAATAAGGAAGTAAACATTTTCAAGCCATTTTCTTTTCCTAGCTGAGATTTCTATAGTAACACCAACTATATGTCAACTAACAGGTCAACTGCTTCAGTTATGTACTTCAGTTAATTCCGCCTCACAAAACCAGAATCTCCTCTTCCTTAGCATATGTATAAACGGTAGTATTCAAAGACTTCTTGCTCATTAAAGAGAACTAACCTGCTTAAACCAGCTAAAACAAATCAATGTTTAGTGCAAACTTAATACAATAAACAAAAAAATACACAGAGAGTAGTAATACCCTATTCTCTCTGGAACAGTGATACCACCTTAAACAATTGGATCATTGTACCGTCAAGAGTAACCCAATGATTCAGCTCAGATAATTAGAGATTGTGTGCATGTATGCCTCTGTCTCTAAGCATGGTTGTGAACCACCGCCTCAAACGCGTGGAAACCCAGCGCCGGTGGATCACAGTCAATCATTAACCAATCTTCATTAAGGCGCCATAAAACGGATAACCAGCCACTCGGTTTACACACTGCTCTTATGCTTCACTTTTCTAACTAACTTTCATAAAAGTAGAAAAAGGTTAAATAACGTAATAAACAGTTAGACCAGGCCTAGTGATGAAAAGGGGTGGGGTACCATTCATCACAATCATTATTGCTGATGAATCCATATTTATGGATTTGTGTCCCGAAAGGCTGCTCTGCCTGAAATGTCAGTGATAAATATAAATTGAGTGTGGACTGTTCCGAACTCCGTGGTCCGGTACTTGCGTCACGTGTGACCACTCTCTCTCTCCCACTCCCGGTAGCTGGCAGAGAGCTGGATGGGCTACTCCGGTCCGGGCTGCGGAATCCTCAGCCTGGTGGTAACCGATAGGTACATCTGGTGCCTGGACTTCAAGGGGGCGCTGTTCTGCTGCTCCCTGCCCGACGGCAGCCTGCGGTGGCAGAAGTTTGAAGACAACGTGCAGCAAGTGGCCGTGTCTCCCTCAGGTGGGGGGGAAAAGGCGAGAGAGCCCCTGGGAGATTTTAGTCTTTAAACAACACCGACACGACGCGTTTTCGCAGGCCCTTTGTGTGTTTGGTTCACAGTCAGCTTTAAATCTCACCGTCTCTGCAGTCCTTTAGACCCGTTTAACTGGATGTCCTTCTGAGTTTGCTCCCCTCGCTCAGTTACTTCTCCTTAAAGAACCCTGCCCCGTGTAATAATAAAACGGAAATGTGTCGTTTCAGGGACGTTACTGTGGAAGGTGGAGCAGAAGACCAACAAGGCCTTCGCGTGTGGCAAGGTGACCTTCAAAGGGAAGAGGCATTGGTACGAAGCCCTGGCGCAGACGTCCTTCGTGGCCCTCAGCGACGACACCGCCTGGATCATCCGCACCAACGGGGATCTCTACCTGCAGACGGGTGAGTCTGTCCCTCCTCCCATACCCCTGTCTCTTAGTGCACCAACGGGGATCTCTACCTGCAGACGGGTGAGTCTCTCCCTCCTCCCATACCCCTGTCTCTTAGTGCACCAACGGGGATCTCTACCTGCAGACGGGTGAGTCTCTCCCTCCTCCCATACCCCTGTCTCTTAGTGCACCAACGGGAGCCTCTACCTGAAAGTTGGTGGATCCGGTTAGAGGTGGGCGCCTGCAGACAGTTAGTGTACAGATGTACGCCAGCAGAATGGAATTTTTGCAGCGTCAAGCATCTGCAGACAAATGGGTTTGCGCAGTTGAAATCGGGTCTGTTTTTTAGCCGAGTTATTGTGATTACCTGAATTTAAGGACAGATGGGTCGTGTGTTTTACGTATCATTGACGGGAACAAAACGGAGAGTCTTAGGCGTGATCACCCAATATTTAAAAAAACATTTGGTGGAACTTGCCTCCGAAATTGCCAACCCGCTGGATGATAACTGAGTTTAATTAAATGAAATCTTTCTATTAATTCAGTCTCCTTTTTTCTTTACAGGATAGATAAAACCCTGATATTGTGTTGTTTAATTATTTTAAACTTCAGGGAATTCCTTAATTGCGTGGTGAATGTTTATAAGTACATTATATCCAACAGTTTTACTCGCAGGACAGCAGGTGGCGATGTGCCTCTGTATGACGTTTGTAAGACCATGGACTCTTTGTACCAAGTATTCAAATTGTTTTGTCAAGTGATTGAAATACATCAAGTAATGATTTTGAAAGGATTTTGAACTTTTGGTTATTTTAATCCATCTCTTTTGTGTAGCATAAGGGGTAAACTATCTTCACTAAAAGGTTGGACACATAACGCCTAACTTGTTGGAGGAAATGTTGAATGTAAAACCTCAGGGAGCTGTTTGGTACAAATTATCATCAGCAGGTGGTGCTATTGTGACATTACTGTGTTTCGTGTTTATTTTCTTGCCTTTTTTATGAGTCCTGTGTGCAAAGTGAAACGGTAAGAGCAGGCCTTAACTGGTGTCACTTTAAGTGCTGTTTTTCGTGAGGACGTTGTCACTTCTCTCCTATGTTTAGTCTTTCTGGGAGTACAGCAGGAATATATGGGGGAGTTTTAATTGTCCTCTGCTCTGGCACCAGCGACGGGACACGTCCGTCTCGGTCGCGTAACGGCACGCAGCGTGACTCCGGACGTCTCTCACGCTGTCAGGTGTGGGCTCCGCCGTGTGTAAGCTTGAGGCCAGTACAGCGTTGGACCCCGGGTCTCTGTTGGGATCTGCAGTCTCTCTGTGGGTAGCGCTGCACCCTGGCTTATTAGGAATTTCTTTGGCTGTGATACGGAAATGAAACCAAAAACAAATCGCATACTTAAATTTTTACCGTATGAGCTTCATATTTTCATGTCGGTGACATCGGGGGGTTTAAACCAAGGTTACAATTGAGTATTTGTTTGAAGTTTATTTGTGACTTAGCTACTATAATAATACGAATAACTTAAAAAAAAAAAAAATTGGTTCTGTGTGACATCATTAGATAGTAGTTTGTCTAGATTATGTGCTACTCTGAGTCAATAAAAAAAGTTGCCGTTTTAGGCAGCTGTAAAAGTAAAAATGTTTCTTTTTAAGATCACTTAACCAAACAGACTGCTTGGAAATAAGGACAGCCTTTAACTCAACTTGCCTTTGTTTGTGTATAGATAGAACTGCAAAGCAGTCAAGCTTCTATTTAATACCGCAACAGCTAGCTGACCAACTAGCGATCAAGATACAATAATTAAATAATATTTTGAACCTTAACTTTAGATAAAAGCTGGAATTTGTAATCAAAGTTAATGTTACATGATGGGGGAAAAAATGTTTTAGGAACCTGGTAATTACCAAGAGCAACAAAAACAGCTAGCTGGACCTCGCTGTCTTGTTAGCCGTGTAAGTAAAGAATGAAAAGTAGGCAGAGCAAATACTGCAGTTATTATTTTTCAATAAAAAAATAGCAGAAAGAAAAACAAGCGGATATTTGAATCCGACCTGCATGTTTACTCATAATGCAGATGCGCCTATCCAGAGCTCACAATATTTCAGGTTTATACTTTACAGTCTTTCCCTGTACTCATAGGATTTCACACAGAGGTGAACTCAGACTGAGACCTGCAGCCCTTTGTTTCCTAGCCTTTAGCAGTGCCCAATCTAATGGATGTGACTTACTTGTGTGTATCATAACAAACGAGAACGAATGCTTATACGATGTGAGTCAAAGGATGAGTGATAAAAATTACAGCCCCTGTAATTGCGTTTGACTCCGCTAATTTTTTTTTTAGGATTGTCTCTCTTGGGTGCTATCAGAAGCCTTTTGTAGGCTAATAAATCTAGTCGCTAACACCCAAATTGTCCGTCTGCAGGATTGAGTTGCTGGACTTGAATCACTGTTTTTGAACCAAGTTGTTGTTATTGCGGCCTCCTCCTTTTGAATTCAGTGCACTGTGACCACTTATTTGATGGCTTTGCCAGTAGGGAGGTCACAGGTACATTCATGTCGAGACCCAAAAGAATAGGGTTGAAATGGGTGGAACGGGAAAATGAAATATGCTGGGTGGAATCGCATGTTTGGATTGATTACTTCCAAAGGCATGAGGAACTTGGTGAGTTCCATTAACCATTAAGCAAGTTTTCACCATACCACCGTACTTTAAAGTTCTGGAAGAGTGAAAAAAGGCTAACGGGGGGAAACGTTGATACTTTAAAATGTAAGTACCGCGGCATTGAGAAAAGCTAAATGGGTGTGACGAGACTGGTGCCTTTCCCCCGCAGGGCTGAGCGTGGACCGCCCCTGTGCCCGGGCCGTGAAGGTGGACTGCCCCTGTCCCCTGGCTCAGATCGCGGCCAGGGGCAGCGTGGTGTGGGCCCTCAGCGAGCAGAGAGCCGTCTTCTACAGGGAGGGGCTCAACAGCTACTGCGCCGAAGGGGAGATTTGGAAGTATGACCACGTCAGGTGTGTGCACCCGGGGGGGGAGGAAACGTGCCACATTCGTTATCCTCTGTCTTTTCTCTCTCTAAGGATGTCCTGAGAACAGAATCGCTTCTGTTGTTCTAATTACGGGTAATGAAGGGGGTGACGCTCAATTCCACGTGCAATGGTCAGACAGTAATTGAGCAGCCAAATATTGAGTGGCAATCGTTCTCTCAAGTTTACATTATTTAAATATTCCCAAAACCTTTGATTAATATGATTGTATGAAAATTATTATCCCGTACTTGGATGCCCAAATTGTATGAAGTATTATGTTAATATATCATTCTTGTCCCACCCACCTCTCCTTCTTGGCATTGATGTGTATATTACCAGTGTGCAGTGATAGTCGAGTGGTTGGTGGCCCCAGCAATTGTGTGGCGATGGGTAGTCGAGCCGTAGCGTTCAGCTGTACTCGTGGATCAGCGAATGTTGGTCTTCCCTTCCCCACCCGCACAGTGAGAGGCAGGGTCTGGAGCCAGTCTGCATTTCCCTAGGCGATCATGAGACTCTCTGGGCACTGGACACCAGCGGGAGCCTGTGGTTTAGGACCGGCATTACCCCAAAGAAGCCCAAGGGAGACGATGAGCACTGGTGGCAGGTACGCTTACACGTGACCCTTTATAATGTGCTGTGCGATTGGGCCGTTCAAGGGGAATAATCGGCTCGGCGAATCGTGTCTCATTTTCTAGACAAATTAGATTGATTGTGTGGAATCTGGGTTTACTTTTTTTTTTAAAAAGGACCCAAGTTTGGCAGGGGATCGGAGCCCGGGACCGTAATGACCGGAATTTTGGTTTGCAAACTAGTTGGGTAAAGGTTACACTTATGTACTGATTCGAACCCGTATCGTCATCATATGATCGGTTTTGACTCTGAAATATGCTGTTGAATGGATGATTAGAAGCTGACTCTGTTCAGTCAATTAACTGAGGTTTAACCTTCTGATTGAATCTTCACAATGCACAGCACATTTTACTGGCTTGCTCTCTAACAGGCTGTTGGTGGTATTGTGAAGGACATTAAAGATTACCAATGGACAAACTGGCTATTTTGGATTTGTTGGGTAATTACGCTTAAGCAACGTTTTTACAAGGTTGCAAAAAAATTGATTTGGAAGAATTTAACAATACATGACTTGGCAATACACCAATATATTTGGAACACTATTGCATGTGGAATCCCATTCCACATGTACGTAGGGACATTTGAATGTGCATCAGGCCAACCACAAAATGTGTTGATGCACACAATAATGGACAAATAATTTGCGGCTTTATTCAATTTGAATCTTTAACTGAGCAAACCCAGGCCATGTGTCCCACGTTGCTACAGATCCTCTCACTGTGTGAATCCAGCTCTCTGTCCTGGGGTGCTTGTGGGCCTACTGGTCTGTTCATGGAGAATGTCACAAGGCGCTGTCTTATCGCGGTTCTTAAGTTCATGCTCCTAATAACCGCTGCCGCTGAGAGTGGTTAAGTGGTAACGGCTCGTGCGTGTTGCACCTGTCCTGTTACGAGCGCTTCCTTCCTTCGGCGCTTTTCGTGACCGTGCCGCGCCACCCGTTTCCCGGTCCTTGGTCGTGTTTTATTTTTTATTTTTTATTTTTAAAGACTTCTCCACGTTGCTGATGAGCATCGTAACAAACTCACACAAACGAGCACGCCCCGTTCTGAGTCACATGATGCCTCTCGATGCTGAACTTGAAACTGATGCTGGTTTCGTCTTATTTATATGCAGAATACTTTGCCTGTAGATGTTAGGGCTATATACTCCTGACGGATCGCGTGGTTTCTTTTAACCCCCGCCCCCCCACCCCAGGTCAGCATTACGGACTATGTGGTGTTCGACCAGTGCAGCCTGTTCCAGACGCTGATCCAGGCCACCCAAAGTGTAGCCACTGCCACCAAGGCCCCGGTGGAGAGGGTGGCTGACCGCTTGCGGGTGGCTTTCTGGTCCCAGCAGCCCCAGTGTCAGCCCAGCCTGGTCAGTGCCAACTCCAGTGGCGTCTGGATCGCCTCCGGCAGGAACGACTTCCACGTGGCCAAGGGGAACCTCATCGGTACGGGCTCACGCGTGATGTCACTCTTTCAGTACTGTAAACGTTAATGTAACGCTACCAAGGGGAACCTCATCGGTACGGGCTCACGCGTGATGTCACTCTTTCAGTACTGTAAACGTTAATGTAACGCTACCAAGGGGAACCTCATCGGTACGGGCTCACGCGTGATGTCACTCTGTCAGTGCTGTAAACGTTAATGTAACGCTACCAAGGGGAACAGCATGGGTACGGGCTCACGCGTGATGTCACTCTGTCAGTACTGTAAACGTTAATGTAACGCTACCAAGGGGAACAGCATGGGTACGGGCTCACACGTGATGTCACTCTTTCAGTGCTAGAAACGTTAATGCCATGAAAGAGTTTGAGTAGTCACGCCACCTGGAAAGCTTTGAGAACCCCTGATTTCAAACAAAGACTGCAAACACTACATAGTAATGCACAATGCAGCCTTTGTTGGTAATGTATAGTTATTGTGTTTTTACTATTATTAGTTTAGTTTTTATTGTTCTCCCTCAGGTACCTACTGGGAGAGTTTGGTGCCCAGAGGTACGGCCTCTGCCACAAAGTGGGCCTTTGTCTTCTCCTCGGCTGCTCCCACCGGAGAAGGTGACTTGAACCCGCCTCCCTTTTCCGAGTACGTGTCTGGCGCCAGAATCCATGGTCGTCCCCTGTCTCACGGCCGTGGTGCATGCCTTCGAACAGGGAGCTTCCTGTGGCTGGGGCAGAGCCGGAAGGACCTGTTCTGTTTGTGGGACCGGGACGCCCAGCTGCGCCCCTCCACGGTGCAGCTGCCCCCCGACGTGGAGATGGTGCAGCTGTCCGCCTGCCGGGACGCCCTGTGGGGAATGGACGGACACGGCCGGGTCTACATCCGCAGCCTGAGCCCGGGCTGTCCCGTCGGCATGCACTGGGCCCCGCTCGACCTCAGCCAGCTGGGTGGGTTTGTGTTAAACGTTGGGTTAGTGCGAGGGTTTTGCGCCCCAAAGAGTCTCCTTTCACCGTTAGTTAAACCCGTTTTGTCTTCGAGGTACTTTCTCTGACGTGCTAGACGTGGTGCTTTGTTACAAATAAATACCACTGAAGTGAAAGGCAAAACCAGACGGCTGGATTTCTTTTAATTAAACACGAGTTGGAGAGAAAAAAAACCAAGCCGCTGGTCTACTGTTACTAACTCTATATAAGAGTTACAGTGTGGTGGACAGGCATAGCAGAAGCCAGCTGCTAAAGGCAGAAAATTTGATCTGATCTTGCATAAGTCTGTCCCCTAAACCCTCTACAGACACACACACACACACACACAATGGGTCCTTGGTCCTTGAGTAGGCAGGGGAGGGGTTTATTTTTTTCACTGCAGACCCAATTGCATAACAGTTTGTAATCAGGACCTGCTGTAATCAGGAGTATTTCAGGGATCAAGCAGTGTCTGGCATGCCCAGTGTGGGCATTTGCGTAGATGTTTGCGCATGGACACATGCGCGTGTTTCTCCATATACAGAGTGAGGCCACCACCTTAATCTATGTAGTGTGTACGTGATGTACGTGTGTGTGTGTGTGTGTGTTTAAAATTACCAATTTTATATATTGGTAAGTGCTGCATTTTGGTTTCAGTGCAGGTACACGTTTACACAGACACACACACATATATATTTGTGTGTTGGCATGACGACTTTGATAAATGCCCTGTTTGTCCATACCGGTTTGTTTTCTGAGTGGTGTTACATCTGTGAACATTGATGCCGTTGGACTGTGCCTACATAAGAATGACAATTCTTCACACTTCCAGTTTTTATCTCTAACCTGGGAGGCATCCAGACATTTTTTTTTTTTAATGCCCTGGCAGTACATTTTGAGGTGATAAAAATAATCTGATGTAACCGCGTGTTAAAAAAAGACGACTCATTTAAAAACCAAGTTATATGTTCCGAGTGCCCTGTAAGAAGTTTGAACCAAAAGAGGAGGGAGTCTGGTGTCTCTGTGTGGTGTAAATCAACCCGTGTGACACCATGGCTGGGGTTTTGCCCTTCCAGTGATGTGTTTACCACGGTCTGCAGTGAGATGGATGGCGGCTGATGGTGCAGCTCTGTTTTTAGCCCCTGGCCCCGGTATCACTGACCACATGATCCTGGTCAGACTTGCATAACGCCTGCTGGACGGGAATCTGCTGGGTGGCTTGCGCTTCTCGGTAAATAACGATACTGTTTTCGGCCGCCCGTTGACTGGTGGCTGCGAGCTGTCCTTGTTAAAATGAGTGGCTGGCCCTTGACTTTAGTGTTAAATCACCGGGGTGTGGACGCAAATAGGATGTGCCTTTATTATATTATATCACATTACCTTATATTACCGCTTCGTTTAAGAGATTCCCTTACCGAACAAGGCAGCCTCCAGTCTTACTGCTCAACATGTAGATTTAAAAAGTCCTTTTGCGTGCTAATAAAAGCGTAATTAAACAATCTAGATGACTGCCGTTGCAGATCTCAATCTCACGTGTGTTGTATGGTCGTTTGTCGTTTTACTTTGTTGAAGGTTGACCGTACCAGGCAATTTTATCCTTTGCAGTTTAAAAGCTTCCAGGGATGTCTGGATTTTAAGCGCAGTGCAATGTCAAGTGAAGATTAGGGCTGTGGTCTGCACACTGCAACCAGCACGGCTGTATTTTGGTTGGTTGAAGGTTCGTGCAGTAGTCATGTTGACGACATCCTGCAAAACCTTGAGGATTAGGGGCATACCAGGGCTATCTTGGCCTGCTGTCTGACGTATAACTGAGGAGTGAGTGCTAGTGTCCGTGTCCTTTAGCATCACATATTTCAGCGCAGTAATGTCTGCCCCTCAGATGTGCAGTGCAGTTATGTTCACAGTTGCTGTGTTAATGTTTGCCTACGTGTGTAAATGTAGATGTTGGATATGGCCACCTGTATGTAAAAAAATCAGTGATAAAGACGCACCGTTAATTACACAGTGAACACAAGAAGAGTGTTCTCCCCTCTGTCGTTTTCCATGGCAACAGTGCTCTCTCGATGTGTTTACCATGTGCCCCCCCCCCCCCAGGATGTGGGATGTGTCCTGCGTATTGGACAGAATGTTCTCCCCACGTTGATATTTAAAGGACTGAAATGGGGCCGGGCTGTCCCAGTAGCAGCGGCCAGATGCTGCGTTTGAGTGGGGCTCCTGTGTCCGCGCTGTAAATAGCCGCCGGCCGGCCTTGACCGAGGGGTCCCCTGACACCTGTGTGCCGCGCGGTGTGCGCAGGCGGGCAACTCGACACTGTCCGGTGTCAGACGACGCGCCAGCCCTCGGAGATCCGTTAGGTCAGGGCTCCGCAGAACCGGACCGCTTTGTTCGTGGTCAGCTCTGGGTGGCTCGGAATGCCTATAAATCCGCTCCGTCTTGGTTCCTTGCTTTTGCCCCCGACGTCCCTTCAGAGTCGACGAGATCTGGGTGCCTGATCTAAAATGAGATTTGAATGTGAAATCCTAAAAGGACATTACTGTACGCTGTGCCAGTCATCACGGCATTGTTCATGTCACTACACTTTCTAACGGAGCGAAATGGTTATGACAGAAAGACAAGTGTGCTTTACTCAGGTAGAGCTGCAGAATAAAATCGCATTAAAAAAAACGCACCTGACCAATGTGTTTAATCTTAAGCGGCTTAGGCTGAAAAGCTTTGGCCAAGAGTGTTTTTAAAAATATGGTTTTTCGTCTTATTATTTATAATGTCACTGCAGGTATACCCAATTAAGGTAGTTTTTTTTTTTTTTTTTCATGATCCTAATAACCCAGTTATTCCACAGAGCACTATTCCTGTATTACGCTAATGGCGCTCTCAGAGAAATAGTTATTACTTCACCAATCATCATTTTATGTAACTATGTTTCATGTGGCTTTTTGCCTGGCCTCTGATCCGAGAACAGCCTTGAGTGTGTCTCAACTAGATCATTTAAGTTATGTTTTAGTTTTGGAGGCGAGAGGCGGAGGGGGGGCAGGGTGGGGTGTTTTGTGTGTCTGCCTGTCTACCAGTAGAATTTATTTTTATTTGGGGGCGGGTGAGGTGGAGGGCGGAGTTGTATGTCCCTTTCTAGACCTACAACTCTGTGAAAGCTGAATGACAGTGTGTCCCATGTGTTTGATTAAAACCGACAGATGGTGTTACAGTTACCGCCAGCCCCGTCTGCACAGTGGGGTTATGTCATTTCAAACTGTTTCTTGGGCGTTGTGTGATTGCATTGTTGGGATTTGTTTCCAAGAGCTCATTGTTACGAGTTGCTGTGCTGTTGGAAGCGGTGCAGACGGAATGAATGTTTACTGTCAGTGGGTGCTTTTGTCCTGCAGGGCCCGTGCGGCTTGTCAGTTTCTCCTGTGGGAGCCAGAACGTATGGGCCTGCGACACTAATGGGATCGTGTATTTCCGGGTGGGAACCCAGCCCCTCAACCCCAGCATGATGCTCCCGGCCTGGATCTGCATCGAACCGCCAGAGCAGGTGGGCGCCCTGGTCCCACGCCTTCCCTTATTGAACGGAATACAGACACTTTTCAAAGTCACAAGACGTGACACCTCTGAAGGATAAAGAACTCCGAGGCTTTGGCTACGGTCCATGTGTGTAGGCTTTCCCGTCAATCAGCTGGGAGAGGCGGAGCTCGGGGGAGGTAACTGCCTAACCCGTGCGACAACATTGTGTTGATGATGCCAGCCACATGCTAACGAGAACAACGACGACTCTCTGGTGCTTTTGTGTGCTAACAGGGCTGCACTTGTACGGCGGAGTTAACTTTCGACTTTCGCCTTAACCTTGGCCTCTGTGCATGCGTGTCTCCACAGCCAGTTGGGGTGCACCTGGTCAGCATTCACACCAGTCCCAATGACCGCATGCTGTGGGCCGTAGACAGCAGGGGCAACGTCCACGTGCGTAGGGGCATCACCGAGGAGATGCCCGTGGGAACGGAGTGGGAGCACATTCCAGGTACTACACATATCCTCTTATAGAAAGAGTAGTTCCAGGAAAGATAGGGTGATCTGCACCGCACATACCGCTAATAAGACGTACTCTTTCAGCACACTCTGGTGCACTCTACAAAGACGTCTGCACACACAGTACCAGACGCTACAAACGAAACTCTGCGACTGTATGCACTGTCTTTCATTTTCCGAATGTCCGTGTTTCAGTCTCACTTCAGAGAGTCTGTGCTTGAATATCGGGACGTTCCGCATACACACAATCTCCTCGCACATGCTTAACATGAACTGTATCGTTCAAATAATGATGATGTAAAATCTCATGTCATTCAGTTATTTCTGCCAGATTATATACTGATCGTCACCCATCATTTTATAATAATGAAGCCTGCTTGTTCTCCCTTGCAGGACTGCTGGCTGGCCATCTTGTGCTGAGCATGCGGACCGTGTGGGTGTGCTGTCCCAATGGGGAAGTAGCCCGGCGCTATGGCATCACCGACAAAAACCCAGCTGGAGACTACTGGAAGAAAATCCCCGGGCTGGTCAGCAGGCTATCAGGTGGGTGGCGTTGCGGGAGTGCAGTTCACCCTGAAACCCTCTAAGAACAGCAATAGCATGTCCCTGTTCATGTGGACAAGTAAAGCAACCAAAGTCCAACATGCAGAGGGGATCTGAACAATCGATGTTTACACATTCCAGAGATGCATTGTTCCATTTTTGATAGCTGCAGTGTTGTCCTAGCTCTTGTCACTTGATACCTAATTTGATATGGGTGTGTGTTTGTTTCCCAGTGACACCCCTGGACGAGCTGTGGGGCATCAGTCACACGGGCGGTCTGAGTCGCAGGCTAACCAAGACCTTTCTACACAATGCCTCCAAGTCAAAGGTCAACCAGGGCTCGCTGAGCTGTGAGGACCTGGAAGATGAGTGGGAAGTCATCTAAGCTCCATGTTAAACTCTAAGCAAATTCAATTCCATTTAATTTATTAGTGGATACTCCGTTTATTAAGCTTTTTAACATGTGTAAATCTAGGACAGATGCACTTCTGATGGTAGCGAGTGTGTTTGGAGAGCTGAAGTTTGCAGTGAGTCACTGGGGATGGAGGGTCCTTTTACATTTTCGGTAAAAGATGCGTTTATAATCGTCGTGTCCACCTGCTACTGTCCTGTGTCTCACCACTCCCAAATGCTACCTTTTATTACTTTTTGCATCCGAGGTAAGCGCTTCGTCGAAAAAGAACGCCGTACGAAGAGCCGCCAACGTATCCCAGTGCTCTGCTCTGACGCCGCACTAAGCAGCCTCTTGGTCACGCGCGGGCTTGAAAGAAGGCAGTTTGTGAGTGCAGAGCACTGGGCTGGCCGGTGGAACACGCAATGGAGCTGACCAGAATGTCTCACCATGTTCAGTCCCCTTACCAGTCCTTAATATTCACTTGTGGTTTGGTACTTACTCCCCAATAAGGAGCCCTTAATGACGTAGTTCACTGTATAGCTTTATAAGTTAAATGCACTCTTACCTCCCTACCCATACACGCACTTTACAAGGCTACAGCTCTTTCTGTACGTCACACATCCACTTCACTTTGCTCAAGATCGTATGAAGGGAAAAAATATACTTTATATGGATGTTAGGACAGCGGAATTCCCAAACTAAGGAGAGGGAATGCAGTCTCCATTTCCCCATACTAATGTATATGAAGGAGGGAACCTGCTAGTCAGTGTGTTTTTAATCGGTGGCTGAGAAACCCTGCCTGTTTTCCAAGTCTGCTAGATTGGGGAGAGGTGTTTGTTTGTTTGTTTATGTTTTTTTATTCCACTTGGTTTTCAAAGGGAGCTGATGGTACAAAGTGTCTTGTGCAGCTGATTCAAGGAGGCCCAGATTATCAAATCGGGCGGTCCCCGAAATGTGCGTTTCATTTAAGATGCTCACCGGGACAACCTTGTAAACTTTGTACACATTTGAAGAGGACAAGGCTTGTGCGTTAAATGTACTGTAAACATTGATATTTTAATTCAATATATAGAGTAAAGGGATAACCTGTAAATATTTAAGATAAGGCAGAATTAATCTAAATTGAGCTATTATTAAAGTGTGTGTAGATCACTTGACGTGCAGTGAATGCAACTTTGTGATCGAGCGTAGAAGTTTGCACAGTGTGGTGGATTGCTTGCATTTCCTTATCTCATAGTACGCTTATGCAGTGTGACATCATTGGAAAAAGAGAGAAGGCAAATCGCTTAGACAGTTTAAACTTTTTAACAGATTGTAAATGAGTTTCATCATTGTTCTGCGAAAAACGATGACGGCTGTGAAATAATACACTAAAGGACTTTTTAAAGGGAAGTATGCATTGGTGGCATATGTTTAAATAAGCTTGTTTTTTGTTTTTTGGTGGTTTTTCAAATTGCCATGTTGGTGTGATAAAGGCCCTCACCTGCTAAACCCCACCCCCCGTTCACACTTCCTGCAGGGTATTCAACAAAGGGATTTTGTGTCCGGATCTCACTCATATGCCTCTTCAGCATATACTGTATTCCTAAATAAAGCCGTTTACATTATAACAAACTGTCTGGCTTATAAAGTTTTATAAGTATAACCCAGGACCAATTCCACTGCATGGTTCTCCATGTTTTTTATTTTTTTATTTTAGTTTTTTATATTGAAACAGATAAACGGGTGTCCTGACTGTTGTGGGTTTTCTAGTCTACTGTATTCCTGTGTAAAGAAATTAACAGTTCGATTGTTTGGATGATTATATACCCCAGGGTGTGGTATGTGCTTATTGTAGTAAAAGAAGCCAATAACACATCTATCTATGTTAGCTCCACGCCAAGTCAGTGTTCTCTGCTTTTTTTTTTGTTTGTTTTTTTAGAGGCCCTCAGAAAAATAAATGTAATAAACATCACACAACCCGAAACAAGCTTCTTAGAATTGTATTTTCAGCCCCCTGCCTTTTAGTGTGTGTTTTTGTACGTGTGTGAATTGTTTGCAATATTAAGAATGCTTGTCCTCTACACACAAGATCTGTCAAACATTATTGTCCAAGTTTCCTAAATTTGTCTCTACAAAGGTGTCTAATTTGGAATTGTACACTACAAAATAAACGATTGTCAGAATTCAGAAAACCTAAGCCCAAACAAGTTATTAGGTGAATTTTTTTATTCGGTTACATCTTTCATATTGTTAGGGAACACAAAACGTCAGATCCAAGCTGTGTTAAAGTGCATAGGTTTGGCTTGACTAAAATTACACGTTTCATTTACAATATAAAGCCCAATCTCATACCTTCAAGTCTTAAAATAACTCAAACAATACCCGAGTGTACAGCATAAAATACGATTTTGGCAGTCACTGCAACCTAAAATCCAAGGGTTTGAGTAAACCCGGAATAGGAAGAGAATCTAGCCGTTCGTCTGGCATGGATTGGATCAATTTCTGCATCGCCTGCACGAAAAGGGAGGGAGGCGATAATCCTGACAACCACTGAAAAGCCTGGGCGCCGATTAAATTCTCCCACAGCCCTGCGTTGTCCTGCAACTGCCCCTTCATCTGAAAACGAAACTCGGGCATAAAAAGTATGAGGTAGCCAAGGCACACGTGCTTCCGCCGTATGTCAAATTCGCTCTGGTAGATCTGAGTTAAAAGTGAGTCCAAGGGGGTGTTTCCAATCCTGTCTGTCGCGTAGGGGCACGCGGCATGTCCAAGTAACAATAGCAAACACTCCGGGCGCACCAAATCGCACGCGAGATGCAAGGCAGTCTTCCCGCCTTCCACGTGAACACAGCCGCGTCTATTCAGGTAGTTCAGTCGTTCGTTTTCCGAAAAGTCTTTTGAAGTGTTAAGGATCATTTTCAGAATAGCGGTGCGGTTGTAACGCACGGCCATAGTGAGGTGTGGCGTCGTGGACGACTGGCAGCAGCAAAAACTCTTGCTGGGCATCTCCAGAGCTCTCACAGAGTATCTATTGAGCAAATACCTGGCATAAGATTGATGGTCGTGCACCAAAGCGTAGAGCAGCGCTTCCGACGGGGAGTAGGTGCACGCCCGCCCGTCGTCCTCCCAATGGAATACTTCCATTTCACGCATATCTTCAAGAGCCCATATCGGTAAAAGGTCCCGAATGGCTTGGTAAAAAGCAAAGGAAGTTTTTTGGCATTGTTTCTCGGATTTGTAATCTGCCCGATTCTCAAATACGCCCACCTGCCAAGGCATGTCTTTCCAGTCCAAGAAGTTCCGTTCCCAGTCTTACTTGAAGTAGTTGAACTGTACAGTAGCCGTGGAATCCTGTATCTTAAAAGCGTTGAGTGTCTGTCCAGCTTTCCAAGGCGACAACAAACTGTTAGTTATACGTGGATCTGAGAGTGTTTAGACTTGTATTAAAACAAAGGGAGTATCCCTTGTTTTTAACGGTATGCAATGTCCTAATTTCTTGAACGGTTGCGTAATAGTCTGCAAAATAATTCAAGTAACGATGAGAACGGATATATTCCTGAGAAATCAAAATATGTAATAAACGATTAGCTGTTTTGATGTTCTGATTGTCCGTACAGCCGTCTTGCCTCATACAACAGTAATTATGTTATTCACTAATGTAACTTCCTTGACAAATGTCAGGATAGTGCAGCCGCAGCTTCGCGTTCCGGTCTTTATTGGTAAAATTTGAAAGAGACGTGAGCGAATATTTTCTAAGGGTCTGTGTTTTAACACACAGTTGCTGTCATTCACAAAGGTTATGATTTCCATGCAGTGTTCAGTCTGATAAGCTTCACTCGACCCCCTTTTTTTGCTGTCCGGCTCCGGCTTTTATATTCGACTCCAGGACTACGTTTGTGTTTCAGTGAGGTCGGTCCAGCCAGCGGGTGCAGCCGGCTCCTCCAGAAGAGTCACGATGCCTTCATTGGCTGGCGGATGTTTAGAAGGAGTGAACAATGTAAAACGTCATTGCCGTGCAGTTTCCACTTCGAATGCTCTCCAGGCATTTTGTACCAGCCACTACTAGCGAAAGTCACCTCTGCCATGCATCCAATCCCTTATGCAGTGAACAAAGGTCTGCGACTGGTTACATATCCCTTGTTATTTTAGATTTTAATTTGTGCATACATCTCATCTTAACAATTTTTTTTTTGTATCCATTTATACCCCCAAATTCAAAATCAATTTAGTCAATTAAATTACACAGGGGTGTATCCAACTACACTGAGGTGGGGATGGGTAACTGATTTACTTTTCTTTACATTTTTTGACTGGTTTTAAAAACAATGTCACTTGAAATCGACTCAATGTGAAAGCATGTTTGGACACGGTAGCGTTGGCGATAATATAAAGAAATAAATAAAAACATTCCGATATGTACTCACGGGTTAGGTCGATGAGCAGCTGTTGACAGTTTTCTTTTGTCTCATAAAGAATAAAGAACCACAAACTATGCAGTACAAGCGATTTCCTGGAAACCGAAACCAATGATGTGCTAGCTACCAGTGAGTTCTAACTAGCCCCTTGATGTAATGTCTTTTAAGAGAAATTGCTTTGCTTCATATATTCCATAATGGAGATTAAAAAATAAACTACTAAAGATTAAAGATTAGGCTATGTGTTATGCCTAAGTGTTATGTTTGTGTTAGGATTGTTGCTTGAGTAAACTCCAGTATTTATTTATTTGTCATTTCGCCAAGTCATATAATACTAATAACAAAATAGAAAAAATGTATTCTCTGTTTCACTAGGCCTACTAAAAATTACATGCCAGTACAACTAATTAAAGTGAAATATTTATATATTAACAATGTACTTCAATGACTAATTGTTATTACAATTATTCATGTCATTTATGGAGTTTCTTAGTCATAATTCATATTTCTGGTGTCTATTATTCAAATGTGCACCTGAAAGTTTTATATAGTGTCAAATTGTTTTATTTACCAGTTATAGACTAACTATATCAACAATATATCAACAATTCCATAGATTCAATGTTATTTTACATAACAGTAATTGTATTTTAAATATATTCAATAAAGATTTTGATATGAATAATTCAGGTATGGCTGGTCATAATTATATTTCTTGATATCTACAATTAGGTTTGGACTCGTCAATTTCAATTATTGTTATCAAGAATTCAGTTATTACATTGACATTTGAACTAATAATTAGTACTTTATAATTCAACTACTGATATCAAGAATTACCGTCCAAGATTGTCAGACTTGAATTGTTGATTATTATTATAGATATTATGTCAATGTTGAAAAATGCAGTATAATTAGCAACATTGTGAATACGTTTTTCATGTGACAATTTGGTGGACAATTGGACTAATCAATATAAAATCACTGATATCAATAAATAACATTGGAACTATTAAGATTAAATTTGATCAAAAATGTGATTACAATTAACTGTAATTCTTTAAAGGATTAAATGTTAAAACTATTTGTCTCAGGCCGTGTTGCATTGCATTGCCTCTCCTGGACTCAGGGTTCCCCCTGCAGGTGTACGGAAGATATGACCACCAATGTTCGGTCTTGCTCCTAGCAGCTGTCTCTCATCTCAGCGAGGCTCAGCTGCTGCCGCCGCCAACTACACCAGGCCTGCAACAGGAAATGCTAGTTGTCAGGATGCAGGGATTCAATCTTCCGTGGTTTGAACGCACTTTCATTGCGGTCAGCTTTCCTGGTTATTACAGAAATCACGCTCTGCAGAGTGTGCCCTTTTAAACTTTAAACCTTGCCCACATAGATTAATTCCTAAGTGGATTTCCTGTTTTGTGACCATTCACTGTCACAGCTATCCATGAAATACCAATGTATGTGCTAGTGGTTGGGGTTATTGCAGATATACCAGTGCTCTTCCATATTACTAGGCCACAGGGTCCACATAGGTGAAACTAGAAGGGACCATAAAAGACAAGCTAGATAACACAGAAATTATTAAAATTATTTTTTGGCTGAACGTGTTACAGGTGTGTATTCATTGTTTGTAGAAAATTAATATTCATGTTTTTAGCAATATGAATTTTTTTTTAAAGCAAACAATTGATTTGTTGGTGTTGGTACAACTGTAATGATTTATAAATTTAAGATTTTCTATTAAAGACTTTGAGCGTCTTTAAATGAAATCTTAACACCTAATGATGTATTTGGAGCATTTCCACACTGGCTGATAGAAATAAATGCAAATCAAATATAAATGAAAGGTGGTTTGAATTAGCATAATATT
>JAOYSI010017232.1:0-36999 GCA_025775065.1 Hiodon alosoides
TTTTTTGAGAGAGAGAGAGAGAGAGAGAGAGAGAGAGAGAGAGAGAGAGAGAGAGAGAGAGAGAGAGAGAGAGAGAGCACATTATGACCAAGGATAGTACGCACCCAAAGTGCTGAGGCTTTGATTTTGGTTTCTGATTCCTAAAGACAGTTCATTAGCCTTACTTTTTATTTTATTTTACAACCCCCAACCCTCCTTCAAGGATACAAAAGTTATATAAATATATCAAATTTGGAACATTTCAGTGAACAAGGACTTGCATTTTGGTAATCTCAAGGGAGCTCTGCTAGGAGCAGCATTAAATCCCTTTTGCAATTAACATTTTACTTTATAAAGAAAGGTACCCTTGATCTAAACCACTTTGGTAAAAAATCTAGCCTAAAAGTTAAGCTTGCGTTTATTCAAAAGCTGGTTCTTCGGTTCCCTTTTACTTCAGGTTTTTCCAGGCTCTAGGACCCCCCCAAACCCACCCCCAAAATCAGTAAAATCTTACAGATTGTTGTGTTTCTATAACCCATGCTTTGTGGACATGCTTAAATAACATTTTTTAGAGTTTATGGATCCAGAGAGGAAATCCTAAAGATGGTCTTTAAAAAAATACGCTGATCTGACATTTCCTGTGTGAGCTCAGCCCTGATCACTGGGTCAACCCAATTAAAAGCTACCACGAGTGTTTCTGTCCATTTCTGTCATTTTCATTTCTTTTCCTTTTTAGACAACAGTCTAAAACTAATCGTAAGTGCTGGGCAGTGCATGCAGGCTTCAACTCTCTATTTCCATGTTTAGAGAGTGGTTTGCAAACTATTCTGGAATGTGGTAAGGAGAGGAGTTTTAACATTGCAGAGACTTGAAATGAGAAATGGTTTCCCTTGTGAACCAAGGGATCTTATGAGGAATGCTAGATTTTAAAAACACTTCTGGAAATTAAAGCCAGACACACACTGCATGATTTTTGCTTCTCACCTACTATAGTGTACCATCATGTTTTTGAAATGAACCATTTGATTCTATATTGAAATTAACCCTCTTTATTTTCACTTCCCTAACATTGTGTTCATGGCTCAGCCTGCCTCCGCACCTCCCTGTATTCTCTAGACAGCAGATAAAACTACCTAACTACTAACATCTGAAAACTGTTAAAACAGGGTTTCCAGGGCAACATCACAGGGCCAAGAAATCTTACTCCATCCCTGCACTACGTCAGCACATATGGCTGACAGCAGGAACTTTTCAAATGGCCTGTGAAACTCATAGTTTACAAAAAATCATTGGGAAACTGGAAAAAAAAAGGGTTCCAGGTTCCTCACCACAAGTCCGGAGGTTGGCATTTAGGACAATGGAAGTGTCCCAGTGGAAGGTGTGGATATTAATTGTCCTCATTTGTAGTCCAGTCTTCTTGAAAGAGGCTATTTCACTTCGATAAGCCTATGGTGGTAGAAAGATATTTAGTCTATTTCACAAGATACATGTTTCTTCTTGGGTTTTGTGCTATGTTGACCACCCAGTCCGTGAGACAGAATAGAGAACATGGTCCATTGAAGAAACAAAGCTGAATATCTTAAAGATTAACATTTTCCTTAAACGTGATTGCAAGACTGCCCTTTCTCTCTATCACACACACATGCTCACATACAAACAGAAGGTTGCTATTTATGCTTTAAATAGCAGAATTAATTTATTGGAGTTTTAATTCTTTAAAACAATTAATCATTCCTTATTTCAAACCTGGTCAGAAACTCCGAAAACTCAATTGACAAAAATGTCTGAATGCACTTTTAATGCTGTTGGCTGATCTCCCCGAGATTAAACTTTGACTGGAAGTAATCGGTGTCATTTGCAATCTGTGTTCTTAAACACAGGTCTTGGAAAGAAAAAAAAAGGTTAATGAGTTCACATTTCATGGAACAATGGGAACAATACACTATATTTTACAACCAACATTTTGAGAAATGAGCGACACGTATGCGCTTGAACAGAAAAAAAAAAAAAAAAAATTGCGAGGAACGCCCCAAAGCTTTGGATGGGTCAATTACCTCCCTCAGATCCTACTGCTCTGTTTCTCTTATGGGCATATGAAGAAATGGCAGGCTATTTGTATATGTCTTTGAAACTTTTGAAATACAAACTTTGCATAACAAATTTTAAAGACAAAATACCACTGGTAAGTTAGTACACCAACAAGTTATGCAAGTCGTATTTATTTACACTAATAAATACATTCAAATGGATAATGCAGTTTTTTTTTAACCAGCATGAAGCATTTCATTCAGAACTATCCTCTGAAGAGATGAGAAATCGCTGTAAATTAAAGAAACTTGTAATTCCCTGTTGGAATTCTATTAACTTCCCCACCTTGTCAGCATAGATAATATATATCCTGACAAAGTGGTGATATTTGATACCTTCCAGTCAGCTGGAACCTCAGGGTGGCAAACATTTTTATCTTTACTGAGCCCTCTTTACAGAGAGACAAAAGAGACGAGAGTCTTGGTCCATAATGCAGCTAAGTATAGAAGGACACAATCTAGCTGTCCACTAAGAAATTGGCTAAAGCAACACATATTGCTTGAATTAAATGGTAGGGGAGGGGGAAAATTCTTTTCGATTGAAGTCACAGCTTTATTCCCTCACTGATTGCTCAGCAAGCTCTGAACGGAGAGAGTAGAGTTTCTTCTCCTGCTGGCTCTGGGGAACCCCATGTCTGGGTTTTAACGGCAACAACTGGGAGCAGGCTGTGATGACCCAGCAACCTCACCCTAAAAGCCCCCAGTCATGGTGTGACACGTTGAACATGCCTGTGCCAATTCTATTGTCAGTCAGAGCTTTCTCCAAGAGAGGATTCCAGATCTGCTGGATAATTCACAGATACTCTGTTAATTAACACAGTAAAGATAATTGTACAGGAATATAGTATATAATATATAGTATATTGATGAAACACTGCAATTGTTCATGTGAGTAGCCTGCAGGTATTAACACTTGATTAACAAGTCCTTCTTTGCATTTTACACTGAAGAAAGTGTTAAAGACAAATGTCTATGTAAAACAATGACCACAACCAAAACTTCCAAATACATAATTATATCTCAGGCTAAAATTTACAACCGTGAGTTCACATTAAATAGTTAAATAGTGTCACCCCTCGTTTTCCTAAACAAAATAACTACTGCAGCACATAAAGTCAGCCTAGCCCTTATTTGGGAATGATAATGCTGTCCATGTGCCAAAGGGGACTTAGTAGGTTTTTTTAACCTGATTTCCTAGAGATTACAGAGATTATGCATCTTCTTAATACATGTCCCATGCAACATTAATGCTCAGTGGAGGCGACACTGAGGCTATCCTTTCGGGGGAACAGCCATCATTCCCTTTCTCTCTCCCGTGCTTTGGGTGTGGAGGCTCTCTGAGGACGTCTGGTTTGCGGTCTGCAGGCACTATGTTCTTTGCTGTGACTCAGAAACAAGCTTCCGCTCCTCCACTGCCAGCCCTGTGCAGCCAGGACCATTCCATTAGGAGGATAAGGGGGGTAAGAAAAAGCAAATCTCTATAGTAACAGTCTGGGACCATTGCTAATTGGTCCCAGGTTATCTTGGCCTTAATGTTAGCTATAAATAGGCAACATTATTCATTGATTCATTTTAAAATATATTTTTTGATAAATGGCCATCTATACAAGCTTTGCATATTGCAAGAATGTATACGCTGAATGTAGATTTTTCTCATACAAGACCATTCGAACTAAATTGTAGGCTTAAAATAAATAAAAAAATTGTGAATTTTCCCATTGGCAGTTAATGGGATTTACCGTCCTCTTGCTCAAAAGATTCTTTAGTTGGCTAGTAACTTATTTGAATTACCGTAACCAGTGACACCAATGACAATGTTCTGTGTGTACCCCCACTGTTCTTATGTCTTCCAATTTACTTTAAATTGACTATGGTACTCACATGTAATATCAAATAACATAAGATCAATGATTACTAACATTAAATGACAACATATATAAAACACACAGGATAGCTTGGTGGCTAGTAAAGTCTGGAAAAAAGGTAAAGTACCTGGCTTGATTTCCCTTTGGAGATATAGATACATCTGTACAGCTATGCAATATAATACATGTTATTAGGAAAAGTAACAGCAATGCTTATTATTAGTATTTTTCTTAGTATGCTATCTGAAAATAAACAATGGACAGGGGAATCTAAAGTTTAAGAAAGCCAGAGAGGACAGTGCTTGAAAATTCAGACTACTTGTGTATAATTTGCTAAGCCAAAATCTGTTGCATGAATTATTGCAT
The DNA here is from genome assembly GCA_025775065.1 of Hiodon alosoides. Lineage (NCBI taxonomy): Eukaryota > Metazoa > Chordata > Actinopteri > Hiodontiformes > Hiodontidae > Hiodon > Hiodon alosoides. The sequence continues at coordinate 4,298 of JAOYSI010017232.1, forward strand.
GAATCTGATGAATTGTTGAATTTTACATCCTGACCAACACAGCCACACAATGATGCTTTGCAGTCAGGGTAACAAAATAAACAACTGAAACCTTTGTATAACTGCCATATTTCATTCTCCTTTTCCAGTCACCTAGATAAACCAACGTAAACAGTCATGAAGAGAAAACAAACAGCTCTGACTAACAGTAAAATTAGGATTTTTCGCATCAAATTTCTTGTTAACTGGGCTAATTCCATTGAACGGTTCTTTCATGCTACTTTTTTATCGGCAGTGAAAGGAGATAACAAAATTCCTGATCATTCAAAGTAAGGGGGGAAATGTCCATTGTTAGCACTGATATAGGTTATTCTTAGAAGAGTAACCAATAGCACTGAGTAAACCACAGTACTCGTGGATCACTGTGGAAACAGATAACAACTTTCTGGGGTAGTTCCCTTCTACGGAGGGTCTCAGAACGCAATGGAGCAATCTAATGAAATAGGTTCCATGAATGAATGCTTCCATATAATAATAATGATAATAATAATAATAATAATAATAATAATAATAATAATACATTTAGTTTTCAAGGTAAATATAGTAGGGGAGACAAAAAAAATAGAAAGAAATTAAAACTTGTGTTGTTATTTAATTTTTTAATTCATTCAGAATTTTTTTTTTTTTTTTTTTTACATTTACTCGCTAGGTAATATGTTAGGACGAGATAACAGACCAAAAATGTAATTTAACAATTGCATAAAAACTGTAAGAGATGTCCGTGTAGGACTTCTATTGGCTCTCTGGTTTTCCTAGTGGGACATTTTTATAGTGAACACGCATTTTTATAGTGAATGCCTTCAACTGAGTAGACATTATATATGACGCCTGTAATTTACACTTTGGTATGATGGAGAAAGGGCTTGCTAACACACTGAACTAGCAAAAGGGGCAGGGGAATGTTGTGAACACCAGCGTGTTTCCTGAACAAACAGGCAGCTATCTCTATTGTCAATCCTCCAAACACACCGTACTCTGCTTCAAATCATAATGGGAAATTTCTTCAGATTTAATCACTACCTGTTTTTTTAACTGCCAGATTTAGAATATATCTGTATTTTTTCCTCACTTACAACTAAAATTTACTATTTTTATCCATTACTTAGAAATCTAACACATTAAAACGTGTTTTTAAATGAATCCCAAATATATATATTCAACTAAATCTGAAATTGCAGTTCTAATTTGCATGTAAAGCTCTAGATTTAAGATGGAAATGAAATATATAATTTCCAATTTAGGATTTAGGAAATAAGTTAAAGGAACAATACAGACCCATGACAACTATCTAAATATGAAAATTGGACTTCTACTATTTATCTTTTATTTTCAGATATCTTTTTCTTTGGTTTTGTGATTTGCATTGAAAAAGCGCTATAGTTAATGGATTTTGTTTAATGTGAAAATACATATTTTTTTGGGTTAATGAATCGGACTGCTATGATAAACAAGGATAAAGGGATTATCAAAATATTGAGTTTCTATGTTCTATGTCATATTTAAGTGCAGGATACCCCAGTTGGTATAGCATTTCAATACATGCAGAATGTTCTTTATTAGTTCTGCTAGGTAGTTATAGGACTTGCGTTGATTGTTGATTGAAAGCGATTACCATGTGTTTAATGTAAAATCCTAGATATCATTCTCCTGTTGGCATTAGGTATTTTTACACCAGAAATACCACTGTGCACATGCACAGTTATTATTATAAAAAAAAAAATAATAATATAACAATTTGCAACTTGCATAGGTAAATTTATAAATTATTTCGATTTAGAAGAAAACCTTACAGAAATAAGTCACGCTGTTGATCAGTCTTAATTGAAGGGTTGTGGGAATTGTTGTAAATCTCAAAATACAAAAGCTCAAAAACTGAATACAATTTAAAATACCTATTCTTGTTTTTACCTTAATCTGTCAAAATGACAAAAAATTTCTGCTGTAAATGATGGATTGAGGAATGCTATTTCAATGACGCATAACATGGACGTGAAAATAGTAGCAACACTTTTCACCTGATATCAGGTTGATTAATCTGGAAAAAGTACACTGGAAACTGTTTTGGTAGCCTATATTTTCATTCTGATAACAGCAGCAACTGATACCGGGATCCTCTGAGCCAGCATTTCAGCCAGTATTATGCTGAAGTACCAGGGAAACAAGTTAGCTGATCCCTGGAGCCTGCATTTCATGTAAGCCAGTGAGAGTATAACATTATGCCGTTATATAGCAAAGCTAAACCAATAGTGTAATCCTTCTCACTTTATTTTTTTCTTTTCTCCCCTTCTTTCTGTAACACCCCCACCCAATTATGTGGAAGACTTTGTGGCTCACCTGTCCTTTCCACCTCCGCTGCAGAGACAACCATTATGGTCTATTTGGACACTTACACGTCATTGCTTAATGTTCACAGCCTGATATAAGACATAGGGAACTCCATTATGTCTGCCTCATTCACCTCAGTTGGATTGCTTGTTGAAACTATTTATCCATGATTTATTACCCTTTGTGGTAATAATCAGCAATTAGGTAAGCTCTTGACATGTTGGATCAACCTGTCACATTGCCTGTAAGGGGGAAGCAAATGTCATGGTGAACAAGGAGAGAGGTAAAGTAAGCTGTTGGTGTACTGAATAATGAGGACAGTAAGGAAACAACTTTCACCTGTGCCATGTCACAGTAGAGAGCTTTGGGTGGTGGGTTTCTTTCTTTCAAAAAACAGGAGTAGAGGAGAAGAAAGTACAGCGGCTTGACTGAGGGGTAGCTGAATCACTTAGAGCTAAAGATCTGTTTAGGAAAAAACTATTTATGACTAGCATCATTGTGTGGAAGCAGGGGGGATGCTGTTTATTTAATCACAAGCAAAGCTAGTTGTGACCTGGGTACACCGATAGGCCGATCCAAGAGACGCCGTAGCAACCTGAGTGAAGGCATCAGGGTGCAGAGGGTGTCAGTCCTGCAACAACAGGAGATGGGTCACTTTAATTTCAGTTGTGGTGTGGGAGTGTTGACTTGGGTGTGAAACTCGCGGACTCAGGTTTAACCTGTTGACAGCGTTGTGCTACCTCAGAGACACAGAGACTTGGAGGACCACCAATGGGGCAAGGAAGGACACTGTGAGACTGGAATCTCTTTTAGTGATTGCCTGTGTTAGCGTGGCTGCGAGTGCCTCAACCGAATGGCCACTTCTTTTCTGGGTTGTGTGTCCACTCATCTGATTTGGCCTTCCATTAAGAATAAAGGGGTTGGGATAGCTGAGCATTTAGAGAGAGGCCTTAGCGTAAAGCTTTACGGTGATTTTCAAGTGCAGTGTAACGCTGTGTGAGAAGCCTCTGAACAAAATGTGTGCTGTGATTCAACAGTGAATGGGGGAGGAAAAGAGTTTTAGTGTCTGTTCATAGTTTTTAAACTGTTTTCTAAACTCATGAAATAAAACTTTTCGCACTTTGACCCATACCCAGCATTTTTTGAACAGTTTTGGGATGGTTGTGGGGAAGCATTACGATCAACAATGCAACATATGCGAAATAAATGTATACAGACATTACTGTGCATTTGTACTGCCTCTGTAGTTATGATCGCTTTCTAATACTGCTAGAACATGTCCCACAGTTGTGATTTTTTATTATTCACTTGGAACTCATTTGCTGCCCAAATAACAAGATCTATGTGATGTCAGTAAAACATAACTTTTTTATTCTTTCATCATTACATTTTACATTTAAGTCAGTCAGCAGACACTCTTATCCAGAGTGCTGTACGTAAGTGTTATAGTTCAAAGGCCAAAAAATTGTCCTATTGTTAAGTGCAGTAAGAAGGAATATAGCTAAGGAGATAACATACATAGCAACTAACTGCTATGCAATTTACCTACAACCGTATAACCGCTTCATGAAAGATTTTCAGAACCTGTTAAACTGCACGACACAACTACACGTATAAAAAAAAGGTAGTTTAAAAACAGGTATATAGTATATAGTGAGAATACTAGATTCTTAAAGTAGAAGGTGCAGTTAAAACAAGTACGTTTTCAGTTTCTTCCGGACTGAAGTGGATAAATCCCACCTGACGAAGTTAGCAGTGCTAAAAAATGGCTGCTATTTAAAATGATTGGTAACCACCAGATAGTAAATTTTGTTAACTTGCGAGCTAGCCAGCTTTAAAAAACCTTAGTACAACACTTTGAAGTACAGTACTTTAAAGGTAAAGTGCCACCATTTAGCAAACCCATTTGTCGTCACAATCAGTTTCAAAATTTTTGTCAATTAACTTCTGTAGCTAGCCAAATGGCATCATAGCAAACAGATCAAAGCGGCTGATGGAGTCCATCCTCACCAACCTTGTTCTTATATGTATACCACTAATTGATGCCATTAATCGGCAAAACAGTAGAGTACATAGAGTTCATCTTATCTTGACTGACTGTTTCAGTGATTCATATATTGTGCATGAGGATCTACCAGAACCATTTATTTTATTTGTTTTTATTTATTTATTTACCTGTATTTAATCAAGGGAAACAAATCCGGTAGTAGAGATACTTTAGAATATGTTGTTGTTGTTAAGTTTAGTGTAAATTTTAAAAAGCCCTTTTGACAGTATTTTATGTGATTAGGTCATATGAGATTGTAATGCCAGTTTATTAGGTACACCACCTTGTTCACGAAAAATTGATCGCTCCTAAAGACTGTGAGTCACGTGGCCTTGGCTTGCTATATGAAGCAGGCAGAAAGGCATCAAGGCATTCGGTCACTGTTCTATTGAACTTTAGACTTGGAAAAAACTAGTAACCTAACCATCTTTCAACATACTATGATCATTGATGCCAGGTGTGCTGGTTCCAGTATTTCAGAAACAGCCGCCCTCCAGGGCTTTTCATGAACAAAAATGTCTAGGGATTATCAAGAATGGTGCCATAAATGGAAAAAACAACAACCATCTAGTAAGGTGGGCAAAAGCAGCTTATTGATGAGAGGGGTTTTAGGAGGATGGCAAGAATCATGCAAATAAGGCCACAGAACAACAGTGGGGTGCAGAACGGCATCTTGGAATGGTATCTTGTCTAGGATGGGCTCTTGCAACAGATGACCACCCTAGGATACATTCCTATCTGCTAGAAAACAAGAAGAAGCTGCTCCAGTGGGCACGTGATCACCAGTATCGCCTGGTCTGAGAAATCTATGTTCCTTTTGTCAGGATTTGGCATAAGCAGCATGAGTCCATCGATACATCCTGCCTGTTGTCTACGGTACAGGCTGGTGATGGTAGTGTATCTGTTGTGCATCTGGACTTTTTTGCTGAGCAGATGCATCCCCTTATAGCTACAGTTTACCCTTCATAAATACTTCCAGCAGGAATATGTGCCAAAGCAAAAATGTATTTCAGGATTGTTCCAGGAACCTAACTTCAAGTTCAGTGGCCTATGTAGTTCCAAGAATTCAACCCAATTTTACTGTTCACCATCTAATCTGGGGCAACTGCTTGATGCCATGACATCAGCATGGAACAACATGCCTGTGGGACATTTCTGACAACCAGAAGAAACCAGAATATATATGTATCTGCTAGCTATAAATATATGCAGACAAACCAGTATAATTCAACTAACCAATACGCTAGAAACCTGTGACATCGATTCACATCATTTTCACACTCATCAAACCATTCTGTGACCCCTCGTGCCCTGTGGATGGGAGTATTTTCATGCTGGAAGAGACCACTCCCATCAGATTAGAAATCTTTCACCAAGGAATAAAGGTGATCACTCAGAATAACTTTGTAATGATTTGCTTTGACCCTTCTCTCTAAGGGGATGAGTGGACCCAAATAATGCCAGGAAATATCCCCTCACAGCATAACGGAGCCTCCATCACAGTATGTTTTTCCTTTAATTTATCCCCCATCTGTATGTTAGCAAACCAATGCTTTCAAACCAATATTAATAAAATTATAAGTGCCAGCAAATCAATATGCATGGAAGCAAATAAATGCTATCAAACCCAAATATATGCTGATAAACCAATACTAAAAATGACACACAAATGCATGTACTCATAAACCAATGCATATGTTTTAAGCTTTTTTGCACTAGTTTGCTTGCCGTTGAATAAGGATGAGATAACCTAGCATCCCTCCTAGTGAGTGGGGATAGATTTAAAGATTTTTCCACTGGCTTTAGCTGCAGTGATTACAGTTTTTATGTTTTTTATGGGACATTTAAGTTTTTCTATAACTGAAGAAGAGGGTTAGGGTTAGAGTGTTTTAGTACCATGGTGCTTCTCCATACAGAAAATGAGTAGCACAGTATTTAGTTACAAAGTGGCTAGCTAGAGCAATTAACGTTATCAACTTTGGCTGGGACCAAATCAGAACTTTTGCAACCAGCTAATAACATTTAAGAAATTGTATTTTATTGTGTTTACATTTTTTTATAAGAACCATATCCTCCTCTCATAAACAGAAAAGAAGGCTATTTTATACCATATAGGTATGCACATATTTTTATGTGATTAGCAAGTTGCCAAAGTTTTGATTTGGTCCCAGTCTTTGTCTGCCATTAAGTTTTAAAGAAGCAATTAGTGTATACAAATAAAACATTTCTTATCTCAAAGACCTTTCAGGAATACCCTATTTAAATGGCCTATTTTTGAGTCTTTTGGAATGTGGCACCCTTCAAAATGGCCTCTGGGCACACCTGTCCTTCTAAGGCACGTTGAAAAGGAAACACAGCTGGAGTGAACTATACGATCGATGCACAGGTATAAAAATATGTGTCAATATAGTAATCCAGGTATTCTTCTCACGTAATTCCATTTTGGTAGAAGACATTATTGATTTCATCATACACTGTGTTGTATCCAGTATTGGTCTGGATTTACACTTTCACCCTTGTATCGTATCACAACCTACGTATCTTGATGGGTAGTGTATTGCTGATAGGCTAAATGGTATTTAATGGATCATTCTTGTGCTTTATGTAAGTAGGAGCTGTTTTCATTATCTTTCTCAAATACAATCAGATTGTTAGTAATTTATGTCACGTATCTGACTCAAGTCCACATCGCCTCATGAAAACTTTGAAGTCTTTTCAGAAAATTGTAGTTCTGAAGAATTAAAATTTGATTCATTTAAGGTATTACACATGTTTTAAGAATTCTCGAAACATCTTGAGTGCATCAGAAGTGAGTCATGAAGTCAGTTTGCACTATTATCTTACACTGTAGCTGTGCGGCATTCACAAGTAAATGCTTTGTCTTATTTCAATAATAGTAATAATAATAAAATTGTATGTGAAAGAATGTGGTTTCATTCCTTATCAAGTTAGATTTGTAGTAAACTTTGGTATTAACAAAGCCCAAAAAGGGCTTAACAGCAGTAATATTATACTGAAAAAACAGATTTCAAGGACCATTTGAATGTGAGAACAAAGAACCCCTGCCTCGCAGCAGTAAGACACACAGGAAAGAGTGTATTGAAACATACTTGAGTTGGAAATAAAACTATATACTTTGATTCCACGTCTCAGCATGAGCAACAAACCCAAAATACTTTCTCTAAATGTATCCTAAATTAGAGACTTGTGAAAACGTGCCCTACACAGATTGCTGTGTTAAGGGTCTGAGCGCTCCGACCGACAGGCTCTCTCCTTCTCTTTTATTATTGCTGGTGTCCTGCCAGGCAAAATGAGGAGAGCATGGTCAGAATCCACAGCCAAGCTCAGGCTCCCTGCCCACCCCTGCACCGGTCCGTCCAATGTTTAAATGGAGGGGAGGACACTACATTCTGAGGATAAGAACTGTGAGAAAACAAAGACAACTTTTAGGGGTGGGTTTCCTGTCCTCCTGTCTTAGAACAAATAACTGTGTGGTCTGGAACTCGGAAGCACCAAGTAAGATTACTGCACAAAGCTATGTGGATTAATGGGTTCACAGATTGTTTTCTAAAATACATGAATGCTTTTAAAAAGTATGTCATCTTTTTTTTTAACCAATCTGAGAATGTACATGCTAATCATGCTCCATCCATGATTTCTAGGAAAAATATTTCCTCTGAAAGTTACAAAAAAACCCAAAAAACAACAACAAACACACATCAGAAACAATTGTATCTTTTGAGTAACTGTTCGAAACCCTCAAGGCACATTCTCTAATGCTGAATATAAAAGCTATATTGGAGTCTCAGCTCAAAAGCGGGCTCCTGAATGTGTCTGGCAGGTTCATTCATGTCTTCACCAGAAACTTCAGGATGAGGTTCCACAAGGTTCCTCAAGGGCTACATGAGAATCAGAGCTGGGCTTGATGTGGTGGCAAAAAAGATGAGTCTTTGATTAATAGGCATCGTCTCTTCTTCAATCTGTGCGTTTTTAAACAAAGATCATGTACGTTTATGTGCACCACAAGTTCAGCCAGTGGTTAAGAAACAGGAACGTACGGCCATATATGTAAACATTTGTAGAGACCTTTTTCCTCACAGGATTGCAATTGATATTTAAATGAATGGGCCACATTATTGGAATACCATGAATTCTTTTTTCTTGTTGTGGTTTGGCTAAACGCTGGAGTGCCAGTAGGTTTGTTACCTGGCAGGTAAGGATATTCCCTCTCCAGGATATATTCTTGTACTTTCTTTATCCAATTCAAAATCTGTTCCCAGTCACTGTTCGTTTTTAGGTGCCGTCCAGCATGGTCCTGAACTTTTTTACCTTACTTCTCCAAGAATGTTTTAAAGCTTAATGACAAAAGCAGATGGTGGTGGGAATATGAAGCCAATGAACATTGTCTGTGGACATAGCAGCCAAAGCGAGGAACAAGCGAATGTTGCCGAGACTCATATGTCTTGGCTGTGTAGCTGGGGGAATCAACACAGCTAAAAATGAAAAAACCTATTTTGTAAATTTCCTGGATTAGTTTTTTATGTCTGTGTTTATGGTATCTTGATACATTATGGGAAGTACATGGATGTGCTCTCTCTAAGAGCGGCAAAATTTATACTAAACTGCCATCAGAAAGAGCCTAAAATTGAATGAATGTCTTATGGGTAATGTATTGTTTATTATGTTTTGTTTGTTGCCTCTGTTCTAATGAATTTGAAATATTTTTCTGACAAGATACCTTGAAGAAAACGTTGTTCACTATATGCAAGTATTCTTCAATTAGATGTAAGCTGCCCCAGTAAGTAAAAGTTAAGTATATCTAAAAACTGTGAAAGTTTAGTATTAGTGTCCTTGCCAGACTTCTTATTTGAGAGGAAAGCTCCTGAACTGTTTTAAAATGAGTTTATAGTCTCCAGGGTTTCTGAAAAGTGTTATAAACCTATATTCAATATTTTTTTAAACAAGAAAGCTGGATAAATACAAAAAACAAAATCCAATATATTTTTTAATGGATGTAAAGCCATGACAAAGGCAGTAGGTGAAGACCTTGTCCTGCATCTTTGTTGAGCTGTGCCTTGCTGTGACAGAGGTTTTTTTCTTGCAGCTTCTCCTCAGCTCCAACATTCCACTTATGTTACAACAGAAGGGTACTTGACAAGGGAGCTTCATGTTAGGCACGCTTAATCTGCAGAGCCTTAACCCTTTGTTGTTCATACAAAAATCCAGAATCTCTGTGATAAATAAAAAGCCATTTTTATTTATACCTTGCAAAGTATTAGCAACAATCTGCTGCTGTGATATAGTCTTTTAGCTCCTGTGTATAGCTAGATCAAAGAGCTCCATCTTTCTAGAAGGCATGGGAGATTTTGGGAGTGTTAATGATCATGGGTTCAATTTTGGGGTCCACACGGTAGCAGAACTTCTGCTTGATAAGATATATTGTCACACATGAGATTTTCTAAATCAGAATATCTGGGTGTGACTGAAACAGGGTTGTTGGGCACTCTTGGGAGTTTATGACAGCTCTGGGTCTGGGGCTGGTTTATGGGGAACCAGAGCCCAGTTTGGGCCCACTAACTCAGCAGGGGGCTTTGGCTCCCACAAGGATTCATTGCATTATAATAGCCCAAGATTAATTTACAGATATTCTATCTATAAATTAAGGTAGCCTTCATGATTAAGTTGAGAGCTTTATTTTTCAATGTAATGCTTTTGCTTAAGAGTCCTTTAGGGAATGATATGAGAGATCAAACAATCCCAGAGCACTGCATCTTTGTGACAGGATTCCATAAACCCTCTAGTTTGCTGCCGTAATAGGTAACAGAAGGCAGGTAAAGGGTATAGCAGCCTCTTTTATGTCTATGCATGACTGGAAAATGACCACCAATCCACACCTCCTGCCTGTTGGAAACATCCAGGGGCAACCCCTGTAAAAGAACGTCTGAGCAAAAGGAAACTTTGAAATTAGTCATTTTCAGCTTTCTGGCATTGCTTCATCCCCCACAGCTATTTATCAGGGAATGTCAAGGAGATCCACTCATTATGGCTAATTCATATCTAAATTTGTTTAACTCTTTCACTGACCATAAATGTAGTACACCTACATTGAAGCCAAAGCAAGCAATAACTGGGAGACAGATAAAAGACCTGTGCAGAAAGCAAGGAGTGAGAAATAGTAGTGTCTGCACAAATTAACTTGGCACACTGATATTCAACTGATCGTTTGCCAGAAAATGATTGGTTCCTTGTGGCGCTGGCAGCCTATCTCAGTGGTGTCCTGCCTTATATACTGACAGTGAAGACATTGTGAGTGACCTAGCATGGTCCATCCAAAAAGGTGTGCAGTTGCATAATACATGTCTTGCTCCCGTTATAAAAATGCCACACAGGTTTAAAATTCTTAATCCTGAAATTTTGATTAATCAAGATTAAGGGTTAAAGTTTAATTAGAGGGTCCAGCAGTGTATAAATGATCTAATATTTTAAATAAATACCCCGACCCTAACCCTAACCCTAAGTACTGTTTAAGTTAATAAACTTATTTGCATTGTACGTTGTTTGATTCGTATCTGATTGACATAATAAAATGAATCCTTATAGAATCCTCATCCTTTTTACTTTTCAATATAAATCCTGATGAGAACAAAAGTCATTGTGCTTATTTTCTATATGTGGCTATTTTGCAAGTAACAGTAAAATATTTAGTATCTTCCTATATTAAACGATCCATTGTAAATAATATAAGTAAGCCAAAACAGATATTTTGTATGGACATTAAGACAAATTATACAGGGCAGATGTGTCTTAAAGAGCAATATCAGATCTCACTGGGCTTATGGTAAGAATAAAGTAACTCATGTGAAACTGTATGCTCTGTATACTGTTTTGATCTTTTCACCAAAATTGTTTCAGATATGCAAACCTTTTCATCCATGCTGACAGAATATAGGTTTCCCCCTACAGGTCAGCAAAGGAAGTTGCACATTGGGGAGCGGCGGGAAGAAAGATCCAAGCTGTCCAGTTTTCACCTGCCTCTTCTGGACACAATGGTTGCTTTGATTTCTGGTTGCTTCGGTAATCTAGTGTACCAGTATTCAAAATGGTAGGTTTTTACATTTTTATGAACTGACTTTTCCTGATCTTCTCTTGGAGGAGAGTTTACAGTTACAATGTAAGATTTTGTCTGTTCCACTGCTGAAGTTGGAAAGTTGAGAAAATGAGGAAAAACTGAGACACATCCTAGTCTTTACTCTGCTCATTCTGCTGGTGGTGTGACTGGGGAGAGCAGCTAAACACCCCTCCATCAGACAGGGCATGGCACTGCAGATTTAAAAAGAAAGTTTTACCTCTAATGTTTACTGAAAGAAAACAAAGGCTGCCAGAATGCAAGAATATCTAATATGTAATAATTTAGTTGGGCTGTGATTGAGTATGACTGCATTTCTTTTCGTATTACTGTTAACTGTTGAATTCTAGAGGGCCGATATCCGTAAAAGATCAGTTCAGTTAATGTTCTAACATCACATGCATAACATGTTCTTCCTCATGAATGTTCCTCATGAATTTGAACGAACGTTTCTCCCACACGTGTCTGTGATTAATACACGAGAAACAGGACGTCATTTTACAGGCCTGCCACATCAACAAAAGGGAGTGTTCCTGGATGAAGCTGGAAAAAAAGGGAAACAGTAAGTGTCCTCAGTTCGAACTTCAGTTGAAAAAAGAAGGGAGATAATAAAATGGGAGGAGCACACATGTGGCACAGCTGAGGGCTGCGTGGAATTGTTAGAGCCAACCACACATGCACGACACCCCCCAAACCCTCCACCCCTAAATCTCTTTGGTTGACTCCAGGTCGAATGTGTGAGGAACCACAGGGGGCCTCAGCGGCAGGAAGCTTCTGATGGAGGTTTAGATGGGGGCCCAGTACCTTTCAAGTCAGTCCCTGAAGGCTTTGCAGGTGTTTCAGGACGCAGTGAAAACATACTGTCTCACACTGGGACACTGGTGGTGTCAATCGTATTAAAATTTCATTATCCCAACACTTATCCTTTGCACAAAATGTCTGTCTTTGCTTGTGTGCAGTAGTGTGATGTTACCTATATTTTAAACATATTTTAATTGCATACAAACTTTCCCAGTTGTTGATTTATTAAAAAAGAAAAAAAACTCACATCTGAAGCAATAGTGATGAGAAAAGCAATCAGTATTCAGACAAATACATGCCAAATCTTAAACTGAAATTGAAATCAGGCAGTGTAGTATTTACCAAATACTCTAAACCTTTGTCAATTTTCTCCCAGAAGTCCATATGTTTGGGCTTGTCTATAGTTACATATAGTTAGATAAGATTATACACCCTTCCTTTTTGTCAAATAACTTGCTTTCATTTGTCTACGTGGAACTTTTATGAGTATGACTGAGGTTGTTTAAAAAATTCCTTGTTCTGTGGAGACTGCTTTTTTGTCAGGAGAAAGTTAAACAAAACTTGAGTCATCAAAAAAGAATTCTCTATTTAAAAAAAAATGAAAACCAGGGAGTAAATTTAAAGGTTAAGTCTGTGAAATTTACTGATTGTTTTTTTTCCATCTGACTGGTTATATCTCCCCAAATGCCAGTGTTCTTTATGTGGTGAAGCCACTGCTGAAACAAAATGTTTTTATATAGACTTGCTTTCGTCTGAGTTAAATTCTATGAGTCTAAAAGAGGTTAGCATTAGAATGGTGAGTACCATCCATTAAAAGTCCAATGCAGAGATGCCAACTTCATAATATATCAGAATAGATATTTATATATACATCTATAGCAAATATATTTTCTTGATTGACTGCTTCACTATCAGCTCCTCTGTAAATTCTGAGAGAATCAAAACAATTTAGTTGCTAAGCACTTATGCAGCTAACAATTTCTTCATTTCTTCATCTGGATAATTACTGAAGCAATTCAGGTTAAGTACCTTCCTTAAGGGATTGGAACTGGCTCAATTTTTGTTACAACCTTTTTTCTCCATAACCTTCCATTAAAAATGTCCTTAAAACAAGCTGCAGTGTTAGTAAGGCACTTGATTCTAACACAGTAACAGAGCTTTTGATAGCGTATTTAACAAATCACCAGCAGCTCTATGCAGCTTTTAGATTTTCTTCATGTCTTTATGTCATATTTTGTTTTTTGTTTTTTTCACTGATAAAAATGACAATGACCCCTGCTTTTCAATTATGGGAATGTCATAATTACTTCATGAATTTACTCTGTTCTTTAGGGGCTCAGGGATGAATTCGAGTTTGGTTTGGGCCTGATCTCTCAAAGGTTTTAGCATATATAACACTTACGTGTACATGCAAAAACCCACATAAATACTTATGCATAGACTGATTACAGAGTGGCCACTGGGAAGCAGCTGTCACTCCAAGGCCTCCCCACCCAACAGCAGCACAATATCCAGGAACTTTGTTCAACAGAATCCAACAGAAGTATTTACTATGCGTATCTTTTTATGGGAGATATATTTCAAGCCACGAGGGCTCAGAAGGGAGAACTGACTGAGCTATGGTGAGCACTTACCTGTGTTGTTTATTTTCTCAGCAGACTCTGACGAAGGGGACCACGGAGGCTGCCTAAAAAACCAATGAACTGCTAAGGAGTTCTCTAACTCGGCACCATTACTACCCTCCTTCATCGCCTCACTCTTTCCATTGAGCATCCCAATAAACTGCCCCTTGGGACACCATTTTGGCAACCCAAATTTGTGTTGTCTTCCTTCCTCGCCACACAGTGAGAGAACGAGTCTCTGGACTGCTAGTGGTAGAGAAAAACACAGAGACCAGAATAAAGGAGAAATAGCAGCTGGAAGTGGTTTTCACTCTCTATCATGGATGGATGCTATGGTGCAAAATCTGCTAGTGACCTACTTTCAACAGCAACAGGTCAACCAGGAGATGTTTTTGGTAAAGCTGCTGCAACCCCACCCTGCGTCTGGGCAGAGGGCAATAAACACCATTGCCAGACATCACATTAGCTATTGACCAAGCTGACCACTCAGGATGTCATTGAAGTCTATGTACATACTTTCAAGGTCATTACTGAGGGGGAGATGTGGGACCACGCTGAATGTGCCCAAATCCTGGCCCCCTGCCTGACTGGTGAGGCTCAGCAGGCTTACTATTGTCGGTCACTAGCTGAGGCACACCTGTATTCTCATTTGAAGGAAAAGATCTTGGCGATGCTGGGGTCGTCGCCAGTGGTGGCTGCACAACAGTTTCACAACAGGACGTACATCCCAGAGGTCTCGGCTCACACCCAGATTATGCAGCTTCTCTGGGTGACTACCCAACTGTGGCTAAAGCTGGATCGGTACACAGACTCTCAGAGTTGCAAAGGATACGAAGGATATGGGGCCCTGAGCACCAGCCCCTGAGATGGTAGAGCTCACAGAACTATCCACCCGCACTCAGTGGATGTTTTAAATCTGATGGGGAGAGAGAGCCAAGCCTCAGCCCCAGAGGGGACCTGAACCATGGGAGAACCAGTGCCAGGAACCGTAATTTGGAAGGTCCTTTGAAGCTGGAGCACCAGGCACCAATCTCCAGCCCCCGGGATGAGCCCATGCCAACAGACCCTGAAGATAAGAGCCCAACCTGAATGACTAAGGCATGTATAGCCAGTTGCTACTTTCATCAAGTGAATGGCTCCTGGTGGTTGAAAAGGTGAGGGGCCTACCGATTTCCTTACTCCTCAGATGAGACTGGCCAGGATTTCAGGAAATTCTGCCTATGGTGTTCTGTGCACCAGCACACGACTCACAGATGCCCACCGTCTGCCCCTTTGGTGCCACTGCCCATAATTGAGAATCCCCTTCTATAGGATCGGTATGGATCTGGTGGGGCTATTACCAAAATCAGCCAGGAGTCACAAATAAATTTTGGCGCTGGTGGATCATTCAAACTGGTATCCAGAGGTTGTTCCAATGAGGAAGGAAATGTCCAAAGCTGTTGGACCCTGGCAAGTGATAGCAGAGAATGCTCAAGTGCTCTTTGCCATTAGAGATTGGCAGGCTTCTCACCTTTTGAGGTACTCTTTGGTTGATGACCTAGGGGGCTGCTTGATATGAGGGACTAACAATTTCCCTTTCATGTTAATCCCTCACTATGCTCCTTTAAAGGGGATAGCCAAGGTGAAGGAACCCAACACCAGGGTGACCCGATGGTTCCCCTCTCTCATGGACTTCTCCAGCACTCCCTCGGGCAGACAGAACAACAGCAACAAAAAGGGCAGCCTCGGAACATTTGACATTCTTCAAGAGAAGAAGGGCTCCTAAAAAGTAACTCGTGATGAGGCACACCTATCTCACAGCTGCCGTAAGATGTGGTGAGCTCTCTACTTACGTGTTGTTTATTTTCTCAGCAGACATTGACAAAGAGGACCGCTAATATGTTATGCCAACATCTGCCCCCAAAGACACGTAGCCAGCTACAATTAAAGGTAACAATGACTTTGTGGAGGCTAGCGAAGAATTGTAGTACTGTGGAAATGATCAGTCATTTATTTGGCAAGAAGTACTGCCTGCACTGTTACACTATTGCTTTATTCAGTTTTAAAAGTTGTGAAAACTTTTATTATTGATATTGTTATTATTTACGTTATCACATTAATACACTGACCATAGGGGAACAGATTTAGTTTAGTAGACTAACTAATGAGCTGTAACCAAAACAGAATGGGTTTTACATTTTTTATGTAACTTGGGGTGTAAGGCCGGGTGCAAATTGATTCCAGTGAGCCCCCCGCCCCCATGCCTCTGACATGTCAAGACACTTAGCAGACAGGCATTCCTTCAGCCATACCATCCCTAAGCGAACAGCCCTCCGTCTGCATCTCCACTTGCTTCGACAATCATCTCTTCCAACCAATCATTCATTTCTATCCCAGGATAAATTAGTTTTTGAGGGTATATGTACAATACCCAGTCAACACAGAATTACTCAGAAGGTAAAACATTTATCTTTTAGAACCACGGGATCAGACTTGGTCAGATTTTATTTTCCCGACAGCATATCTTTAAAGCACTGAACCATTGTTCACCCCTGTGCATGAGAGAGATGCGTTGTCGCTTTATTCCAACACCACATTACCTACTGAATTGTAAGTTGAGATCTCCTCTCCTCCCTGTCCTGCCTGCCTCTACCTGTTGGACACATAGCTCAAGTTCCAATGTTCCCGCTCCTTCTATCACACTGAACCATAAAACTGAACCAAGACAAACCCCGCCTTGTCCCACCCTACCACACCCATAATACCCAGCGTGTGCTGCCGGAACAAAAGCAGATGCTAAGAGCTCCCACTGGCCAAAGCACACCAATGACTTAATATTTCTTGCAAAATGGTGATGAATAGGATCAGGAGTAGGGTTGCTTAGTGTTTTGGCCAATTAGTTCACCATTTAAGGATGAAGAGATGATGGAGTTAATGCTACAGGAAGCCTGTCATAAACACAGAGACTGTATACATTTTACCCTCAGCTGACAGTGGAGCAGTCCCTAAACAGCTGCTTTGTCTCATGTTTGTGCCTCCGAGTTCATGTGTGTGAGCTGGTCTGTTTAAGTGAAGGAGAAAGCCAGTGAAGAAAAGGACCTACCCAGAGTGGGTGTGGGAGGGGGCTGAGCGGGCTGGCTCCTGCAAACCCCCTTGTCCCCACCCAGTGCACTGAGTAAACACACACATCCCTCTTGTTAGGAAACAAAGACAAGATAGGCAGACGGGGCCGTGAAGCACTCAGCTTTAGTGAAGGTTCAACTCTTTATTTATAAAAAAAATGTAAATATTAGGATGAAACATTTCCCATGAGGAAAGATTTACATTAAAAAGAAAATAACTTCCTAACATTTTTCGCTTTTCTGCATCCAATGGAAGAAAATGTATAGATTCAACTTTTCAAAACCAAACTGATTCATTTAACAAATACTTAGTTGCACATACCCTGTAACTGACAGATTAAATTGTCCTGTGCTATTTAAAAATTCTGAATAAAAAGGAAAGACAAAAAGTCTTGAACACAACTTAGAGAATTCTGAATCGGGCTCCCCCAGTGGCTAAACAAACGTTCCGCATTGCTTTCAGTGGTAATTGTAAAAAAAAAAAAAAAAAAATTCATTTTCATGTAACTTGATCATCTTGATTTTTTCCCCCACTAAAAGGAAGTTAACCCTTTCGTAACATGTGGTGCCAGAGTTTTAAGTGATGCACTCTACAGGTAACTGGCTGCTGGCATTCGGTACCTTCGAGTAATGGAGTTAATGCATGGTTTTAATACAGAGTCACTCGGTCATTGTTCACTGTTTCTCTGCCTTTATTGGCTACATGGACTGGGGACATCGCTACCCTAGCACATAAGTTGAATTTTCAAGCATCTGGAGTTGCTTAGGCTCCACATTTCTGGATTCACTTGGCAGACAGAATTTCCTAATCTATCTACAGCTCTTGTTTTAAAAAAAATATAAGAGTAAAGAGAAAATATTTATGCTACTAACTGTAATCAATGGGACAAAATAATTAGGAAGAGTGTAAGATAACAAAGATAACTGGATTATTCCACTCTCCTTGTCTAAAAATAAAAAAAAAATAAAAAAAAATAAAAATAAAAATTTCACCTGGTCTCCAAAAACTATTGTGAACGTTTTGATTAAAGAAATATTCTAAAAATAAAAAAAATCAGATGCTGTAACAATAATATCAGTGGTTAAAATTGCTTGCATTGTATGCTAAAATTCTTTACATGGAGAGGCAAAACCAAATATGGAATTTGACCTGCATGCGAAAATGACATATAGATCTATGTTCTGATAAATGTTTTTGTCTTATAATCTGTGCATTTTGGGGCATTCACTAAGGAATCTGGGAATCTGATTTCAGTCTGCAAAGCTATTGTCAACATTATCTTTTGTATAGATTAATGGCAGCAGACAAAAAGTATTACCATACCATGAATACATTATAACCAAAAAAAAAATATCAAGAATGGTTGCTGTTGTGTCACATATGATAAATGTTTGCGTATGGTAGTGATGACACTGAG
The DNA here is from genome assembly GCA_025775065.1 of Hiodon alosoides. Classification (NCBI taxonomy): domain Eukaryota; kingdom Metazoa; phylum Chordata; class Actinopteri; order Hiodontiformes; family Hiodontidae; genus Hiodon; species Hiodon alosoides. The sequence goes on from JAOYSI010017232.1 coordinate 22,777, forward strand.
ACATCCAGTGTCTTCTCATAGAAGGATGATATCCATAGATACCTGTATTCTGATATAATTTATCAATGTACATTATTTCATTGTAATTTCACACATCATGATTTTTTATATACTGTTGTGGTCATTTCCATATTGTGCCCTGGTTAAGCTGGCTAGCATTGCACCAGTGATATTGTTAGGTGTGTTATTCTCTAGAGTTCCCTTTCAACGGTGAATAAGGGGTTTGAATGATCTAGAAGAAAGGTTCATTTAAAATAATATACCCAGTCTTGTTTTTTTGTTCCACAGAAATATCACAGCCAAACTTGTCATGTTCTTCACTTTTTATTGGGTGATTTATATTGAAACTTTTTTTCGGATTTTCTGCCGGCAATCCCCAGCTGAGCTACACGTCTTATCTCAGTTCTTCATGAGGAATCCCGGCACTGCACACAGGGACAATACAGGAGTGCAGATGGACTTATCTGAACTATCTTGGAGACATTGATGATTTTAACCTACAGCTGACTGGAGAGAGGTCACTGGAGAGGTCAGTGGTTCTCACAGCTCCACAGATTGATAGCTTTTCTCTTCCATTCACACTCCATACTTTAATTATCAATGCAGGGCAATTATACACATATGAGGGTTGTAGGACACATCTCAAAACCATAACAAACAGACTGATACATCTCTGTGGAACATTGCATCACTTCTAGTGATGTTACTTGAGTCCCCTGGGGTGTAGTGCAAGCGGTGAAAAGGTCTCGATGCACACCAGCTGCTCTTGCATCTCACATACATAGAGATTTTTCAGGTTTCACGTCAGGTTTGAACTGCACTGGAAGGGTTGTCTCCAACCTTGAGAGTCACATCAGGTGAAAAAAAGCCACAGCCATAATAAACGAATAGGTCACAAAATACATTTCTCCCTAGTCACCACTTCAGCTTTCTTGAGCCTCACCCTGGACCAGAAGACACTTCTTATAGTTAAATGTTTTAATTACTGGTGACCTGTGTACCCACAGCACCCTGTAATTATTAATGATCCAACTAAACTTCCACTGAAACCTGATGTATAAAGTGATAAAACAGCAGCTGCTTTTCCATCTGTCCTGAGTAGTGTCACTATTGCCGTAGTCCTGTAGTGTTACATGAAAAGTATTCAAAACAGGACCTGAGTCGCTCGCTCACTGTATACTCACTCACTCACTCACTTGTAAATAGTGCTAGGAGGTACTTGCATTGTAAAATTACATAGTGATCCTCATGTGTTAGAGCAATTTACTGGAAAAAGGAAAACTCGATGGAAGAAAACAGCGCAACATAAAATTTTTGGCTGTCAGCTTGACTATTTGTGTAGCTGGGCTTAATCTAAAATAATCTCCAGTTATGCTGTGCTCCAGCATATTTTTCAAATATAGCAGAAAGAAAATATTCTGTCTTTCCCATTGCAGTGTCTAAATGAAGCGTCAGATATGACAGTTTTCAAGAGAATGATTAAAGTTTAGCACTAAACACGATTAAACCTGAAGAAAAAGGAATGCCAGGCCTTGAAGTAGTCTACATTCTTGTTTTCGGTAAATAGTCAGACACTAGGGGGTCTAAAAGTCCAGTTGTGCGAAGACATCTGGCTTCATCCTGTAATGTTCTCTGAAAAGGCAATGGAAGAAAGATTTCCACGCAGAAAGAATGAATCATGCGGCAACGCAGACTGTCAGCCCAGCCTGGCTGTCGTTCAACAAAAACCTTGCTCCCACAGCCGCCTTTTCTTGTACGATAGAAAGAAAGAAAGAAAGAAAGAAAGAAAGAAAGAAAGAAAGAAAGAAAGAATGTTTTTTGATGTTAAAAATATAACTAAAGATGGCAACGTATACATTTTTACATTTTGTGAAAGTTTCGGGGTTAATACAGTGCAAATCATCAATGTCCTGGGATACATTTTTTTAAATAACCTCAGGTTACACATCTTGCAGAGGTCTGAGGGGGTGGGGTTCTGTATTTTCTGGTAGTATTCAAACCATTTTAAAAATGTAGCTCTGCGGAAAAATATACATTGTAGGGAAAGTTACTGAAATGTCAGCCACTGGTAGAAGTCAAGAATCCTCTTTTCATTCTAGCGGTTTTGAAATGTATTTTGTGTATTCTGTGGCTGTTTTAGGAGTCTGCAATTTACTTTATGTGTGAGGTCAGAAAGTGGAAGAGTGCTAACACAGCGGCAGAATAAAATAATACGTTAAAATAAGTTAAAGTATTCAATAAACACATTATATATACTTAAAAATGTATCAAGTAGTTTTATTTAAGGACTAAACAGAGCTTTGTTGTGACCATGGTTTTGTAGTACCAGAGATGAAAAACAATTCAGGGGCCTGAGAATTTCCCTTGGATGTGTATTGCCCACCAGTGGATCATCCATGGTCCTACAACGCAAATAAAAGCTCTGTGACGCTGACTGGGAGGTTGGGGATAAGCCAACAAAGCCAATGGTGGGTGGGACTAGTGAGCCCAAGACTGATGGAGAAACCAGATACATGGGATTTCAGTGAAGCAGACCAACGAAAAGGGGTCTAAAATCAGATAATGTGCAAACGAAATGACTGAAACATAGCTCTTAGCCCAGGTTTAGACTACCACCGCTTTAATTTGTGTCCATTGCCACATTCTTCTTTTGAATGCATGTTTATTTATTTATATATATACAGTAAATATATTTCCAAAGGTGCTATTGACATGAAATTTTCACCAGATGTTGGTAACAACCCAAGTAATCCATACATACAAAGAAACCAAAACAAGTGAGCTCAGCAAATTAAGTTACGTGTAATAATGTGAAATGACACAGGGAAAAAGTATTGAACACATGAACGACTGGTACTACAAATTGCACTGGTCTATCTCTTTTGTGATTAAGTCCCCAAGCAGGGGGACAGAGAACAGAAATTAAAAGAACAAATTGGTATTTTGCTACGTTATTTAAGGAACTAAATTCTCGATTCTGCTCAATAATGATTTTTATTTTACATTAATAGGACTTTTATTTGATCACCAAAAATTGTGTCATTTCTGAAAAACTGGCAGGTCATTATGATCGAACCGATTATTGCTCCAACCCAAAAATATACCGCATGTATACCTGGCTTGGTTGTCCTGGCATCAGTAGGCCCCAGTCCTTAGTACCATCTAAAAGAGAAGACCACCTATGGAAGCCCCTCTTCTCTGTAATGATTGGCATTATGGAATTTGACATCTGCCCTTCTTCGCTTTAGAACATATGGGTCCTCTCAAGTTTCTTCCTGCTTTCCATTCTTAAGGATCTTCCTTGCCACAGTTGCCCTGGGCTTGCTTTGTGGGTGTTTTTGGGGGGGGCATCTCATCCGAAGTGTTCTCATTTTTAACCTTTCTTCTCGTATTTATTTCTGTTTGTCAGCTGTTTTGTACAAATTTTTGTAAACCACTTTGAGATCTTCCAGTGAAATGAACAGTGCTGTATAAATAAATTGTATTATAATTATTATTATTACTGCAAACCAGTCTTTTTCAAGGGCAATGCGAATGTATTCAGCCTGCAGGAAGAGTGCCACAAATTTATTTCTGTTCTGCAAAAAAGACAGAGGTTGCCAGTTTGACAATCTGATGATCTGGATTTCTATTGGAATGGTTTCTCAGAGCCTGACGAGGAGATTCCTCTGGTGCTCAGCCTATTGCTTCACACCAGCCAGTGTTGAAACCACTATGAAAATGAGCAGAATAATTTAAAAAATCACATTTACATAAAAAAATAAAAAAACGTTGTTTATGAGTAACCTGCAGCTCTCAATCTAGCATTTAAGCAACTAATCTCTAGCTGGTTTTCAAGTTTCAAGTTGTTTCGTAGGAATCATGTTTTCACTGGCAGACCTTACTGGGTGCACTGTTTCACACACTAAGTCTAAAGACTTAAAACAGCTTGTTGACCTTTCATCCTGTACCAACTGGGTGGAGCAGTTTTGTTCTCTAGATTTGAGAAGGTACAAACTTTAACAACTTCTTGTCATCAGCAAGGATTTTGTCCAGGGCCTTTAATTACCAGTGTCTCCTGTCTTTTGCTGAAATACCAAAATTTATTGTCAACATTTAAAAAAGAGTTACGATTGGCTCCAGATCTGGAATTAAATGCTTATGTAGGAACAGGCACTTGAGGCCATGATATATTGTGAATATCACAATATGACAGCTTAAGGGTTGCTAGCTGTGACGATATTCACAATGTATCACAGTCTCTTGTGCTTTATTGCGTTAATGTAATATAAATAGGTAATTCTTACTGAATGTTTAATAACCACAAAGCATTCAAAATTTAGGTCCATATCTCCCACAAGCTAGTTAATTAATATACATTTTAACAATCTGCCATCATTTTAAATCATTGGGAAACAATTTAACAGTCTTTAACAGTCACAAATTGAAGAAAAAAAAGAATTTTATTAAGTGAAATTACATACCTAGTTAGCTAGTATTTTGCAAAAAACTGTGCTGGCACTAGATTGGAGACAGCAAGTAGATTACTGTCGTAACTTTGAGAGGAGAGGAAAGAAAATTGCTAATATGGTGATGTGGCTGGCCTCGGGACAGAGAAAGGCCTAGTGAGATTCGAAGAAGAAAGTCAATTTAATCTGATACGGAGATTACCTGATTCCATTTAGGACATATGGTCAGCGACACTCCTAGGTAATGGGTGGGTTTAGTTCACAGATAAACATCGTGAGCAGTAGGACATAATTTTAAAAATGAAGCCTCTGTGGGGAAAATTAATATCATGTTATAAACCAGGACAATGAAGGAAGATGGGAGAGCAATTTCCGAGGTTTAGTAACTTGCTTCCAGCAAAGATTTGTAGACAAATAGTAGTCAGTTCATGCATGTCCTAGAAATACTTTAAATCCACGTTTGGAGTGCTTGGGCTCATTGCAGCTTCAACGTTATTTTAGTATATTCAGTTTTTACTGAAGCAATTCAGTTTAAGTGCAAGGATACAATTGTGGTGGGACTTGAACCAGCAACCTTTCAGTTATAAGCCTTTCAGTTACTGCCAGTTGCACTATTTGGTCACAGGTGGTTATATGTTGTCATTGGATGTGTGCTGAGAATAAGAGAAGAAACATACTGTTTATTAAAATACACTGTAAAAGTTTTTTTTTGTGTGTTTTTTTACAGAGAAACAGAAGTGCTTACTGCTGTCCTTTTTCTGAATGTTTTTTTGTTAATAAACACAGAATTTCAGATACAAATCGTTATATGGGTTCTATTTTTTTGTATCTTGATGATGCAGCACAATTTATTTCTATTCAAATCAAAAATAAACCTGTACATAATTTTCACACCTAGTATTTACTAACTGCTAACACACATTAACACAAAAATGTCAAGCACAGGTTTAACTGCAGCATACAACTTAAGCGATAGATGGTTGAATTCGAAACTGACTGAATTAGAAAGTACACAAGGTTTAAGTTATTTTAAAATGTATTCATTCCTTCTTTAGCTGTTTAGTTTTCTTTTCAATTATATGTATGGAATCTATTATTGACTTATGCTTTATTATATAAATGATCTGAATCAGTGTTTTAAAAAATACATATTTCATTATGTTATATGTTATATAATGATCGACAGGTCAACAACCATAACACAAATTACATTACAAAGTATAGCTGTGTATTTTGCAACCAGATAGCTACCAAAATGGCTCCTAAGAGAAAACCAGATTCAAATTTTTAGTAAAATTTTTGAGTTAAAAATCTCTTCTTTGGTAAACTTTCATAACTTTTTATTTGTTTTTACTCTATAGAATCCCATAAGATATTTGGTAGGCCAAGAAAATAAAACAAAAACAAGTATACAATATGCTGTAATGAATGGTGTTTATGTTTTAGCTTGCTAAACACTCACGGGGTGGTCAACCTCGCTATCTAATGGCCAGCGGATGACTCCTCTAGTGTTATTTGACAGCAGCAGTAGACTATGAACTTCAAAGTATATCCAAATAAAAAAGTATAAGACGGTTGGTTTTTCTCGTTTTGGAATATGTTGTTAAAAAATAAGAAACAAAGAATATACTTCATGGCCTGGACATTTCTTTAATGGCTTCTGGACAAATTATTGCTTATTTACGTTCTTTTTATACTTTAAGGACACCACTGTTTCACTTCGGTCAACTTAAGCAGCTAATATGAAATAACCCTAATCAACAAAGTTGGTAACATCTGCGTCTGTATAGCGCATTGCTACCAATTTATTTGATAATATCTCCCTATTGTTCCAAACGAGGAACCCATGTCTAAGCCATTAGAACTTTCCGAATAAAGCATGCTCTGGAGAATCATGTTGAATCATGTACCTATTAATTGAAAATAACTTTTTTAGCAGTGTTTAATAGATCTACATGCTACAGTATGAAATAAAATAAAAATAAAATATTTGGACAGAGTATGACATTACTGGCTCTCCTTAGAAACCACAGAAGATTACAAACATCAGACTGGTTATCACCACCGCTTTGCTCTTAACAGCGCCCACAAATGTGTTGCTGTTTGTTGATTCTCCCTCTCTTGGATATACAACACCCTTTTCAGAGACCCCAGTCTCTGCCGTCTCTCCCACACTCAAGCATGTAACATCATTTATCATCAAATGTGCAGAACAGCCCTGAGTCCCAGAGGCGACATTATTAACAGCTGAAAACGGAAAGGTTTGGACCTGCCAAGTAGCATTCCCAAACAATGACTCAGATTGGGGAGCTTGCTCTCAGGAAGACTGTAACACAGAGAAAAAAGACACCTTCTGAAAGAAGATCAGACATCTACTAGTTAGAGACAGGCATGGGACCTTGTAAGGATTGTTTTGTTTAAGGTAGTCTATCTTTTTACAGAACTTTAACTAAAAAATATGCCCATAGGTTGTTGTATAATGGAAAATTATGCTTTAACAATATCTATTTATCATCAGATCTTTCTAATAGGTTATACATCTGAAGAACTTTTGGGAGCCTGATGATGAATATCTTAAGTCTAAATTATTTATTGGGGCTTTCTTGGAACGGGGATATTCTGGGATTCTTTCACCAAATTACCCTATTTTTAATGGACATTGTATCCTACTGACAGAAGTTAATGTGGAAATCACTCGCCTTTCCTTCTAGATGCAGTAGTCAGTAATATTGATTAAGGGTTTTTCTGTTAACCTTTCCATTCTCAAGTTTTCAACTGACGTAAACATTTTAATTAAAGGCATGTTTATTTTATGCACATGGCGTGAAAGCATACATGCTTTTAACATCTAATTCCACGTTCGATTAATGGTTACTTCATAGAAAGGATTAAAAGCATCAACAGAGGAAATACTGTATTGATGTGGATTGATATCTTGATTTTGCGAATGCCAAACATGTACAGAAATAGATAAAGATAAAGAAGCCTTCAGGCATCCTCATAATCTTGATGTAATAAAACATGCCCCTTCAATTCCCAAACTTTCCTACCACATAGAGCCAAAATATTCCTTTTAATTGCACACATGTCCTGAACCGAACATCTCATATTCATAGTCCTTTCCTCTCAGTGCAAAATCTGCTCATTTTTCCTTCCACAAACTCATTTTATTTGGCAACAACATGGATTTTTAATCTCACAAAGTGGCTTTCCCAAAATTAGAACCCAATTTTATTGCAGCAGAGAGAGAGGTCTTAGGGGAGCCAGTCTGGTCGGGTTTCTCCATGAGAGATATGCAGGGATTTGTATCACTGAAATTTACCTCAGCCATTCCATATTGCTTCGAAAACTATAAAAACATGAGACACTTGCAAAACCTTTGTATTTAAATAGTTTTGTCTTTTCGGAAAGTTTGATTGGAAATCCATTACATTACCAATTATTAATATGTAGATACATGTAGGGTACATGTCTCAAAAAGAAAGCCATATCTTGCTTTTTTAGCGTTTACAGTTTTGGTAATCTGTAGGAACCATCTCATTCTGCTCTGACTATGTTTCTTCCTCCAGTCCCTGTTCTGATCCTCTTAAGAAAATTTTTGGATTGGAAACAGCTGTGAGTTCTGGCTGCGGTACAGCTGGGAGTCTTATAAGAGGTCAAGGCAGCCAAGTCCCGCCCAGGGGAAGAAAGCATCTGGAAAAGAAGAAGTAGAGACTCAGAAGAACCCAAACAACAAGCTTGTTTTAAGCATCAAGTTAATAAGTTCCCCACACTGCTCCAACCGTCCGACAGTGTTTCTAAGTTTGACTTGGTTAAATGCCATTCAACATGACAATCCAACATGAAAACTGCAGTCCATGTGTAATACCCTACCAGCCTCTGAGATAGAAAGATAGTTTGCTAAGAAGAATCGACAAAAGTGCTCCAAGCCAGTATTCAAAGAAAGTAAGAAAACTTGCGGCATGGATTGCTGCCAAAGTAGCTTTCACCTTTGTAGTGACACTGAGGGTTGCAGTCAACATATTTGTTTTCTCATGTAGTTTTTTTTTTAAATTCTTTCAGCTAAAAAGGTTTCATGCATAATTTATGTATTCAAGTTTGGAATAAAAATACTTTTAAAAATGTTTACAAATCATTTGTAATTCAGCAAATTGAGGCATCACAAAAAATGGGGCGAAATAACACACTGTACACATAGTAAAGTGTTGCTATATACTAAGTAAAGACATTTATTTTTGCAATACGCTCCTCCTCTCCTTATTTGTGGTGGTGCCTGTGTGTGGGTCACTTGGCAGTGAAAAAAGGCAAATAAAAAATCTTGCCAAAGTTGAGATGATTCTTTGCATTGCAACAATACAGCTTTACTGATTTATTTTACTGCAACAGATGGTTTCTCATTTTGGGTTTCTGCTATCTTTCAGATCATTTAGTTTTTTTGTTTCCGGAAGAATCATGCTAAGTCCATCATGGGCACATACAAACTCAAACCACAACTTATGGAAAAAGCTGCATGAAAATTTGAAATTAATTACGTTTTTGCTGCTGTACAGGGTGTGATTGAATAAAACAGAAGTTACTGATAACGAAAAAAGGTCAAGTGTTTTAATATACAATGAAAAAGGCTCACCATCATCAACTTGTAGGAAAACAGTTACTAGCGCTACGTTCCTTAAGAGAAATGAATAACCACTGTAGTTGTATGCTTATTGATAAATCCCCTGCACCTGAATTGTTTTGGTAAATATTTTGCTGTAAAATTTCATTGCGTATGGAGATCTGCATATTTCCATTGTTTGTCTAAAATTTTTCTGAGAAACAATAATCTTCAGTAGTCTTTCAAATTATTTTGATACTCCCACAGTATACTCATTGATGGTGTTACTATATCTAAAGATAAATCAGACATCAAATGGAATTACAATTCAGTTGATTAGCAGATGCTTTTATCCAAAAAAACCTACAATTCCCATCTATCCACTTATACAGCTTGATATTTACTGAAGCAATTCAGCTTAAATATCTTGCTTAAGCACGCAACAGCTGAGGTGGGACTTGAATTCCAGTTCACTTCAACCTTTCAGTTACTAGCCTTTCACCTTAACCACTACACTAACAGCTGAAAAATCTTGAATGACTGGGACAGTGTTTACTGTAATTTTTCCTGTAATGACATCACTGGCTTTTACACAATCACTTCCGCATAAAACAGATTCTTTTTGTCACATGAATAACCCCTTGCCCTCTTGATTACCACCAGCCCCCTGAGAGAAAGTGGGAGGTAGAATTAGGGTTGGTGCGGAGAGGGAAAACGTTACACTGGGCAGTATGGCGGCATTGGCTTCTCACTGTGGTTTCATACAAAGGCAACATTATTCTCTTCTCGTTCCCCAGTTAATACTCATATTATGCCAACCAATCTGTTCCAAAGTTTTCAAGGAAATGTCCACTTAGCCTCGGATGTCTGAGGCTTCCTGCTGCACGGTTGGTCTTGGTTAAATAACTACTACACAGGTCAACACAACACAGAGGAGGCAGGTAAATAAACCAAATGTAACTTTAGTGAGCACCTTAAACACTTAAACCAGAATAAATTTTTTTGCTGTTTCTTTATTTAATTTTGACTTACTTGAGTCTGGAGGATGGGGCATACTCCCAATACTTCTCAATACCCATTAGTTTTCACAAAGTCACAGTTCTGATCATCTCTAAGTTAGACAAGGGGGTGTAACCATAGCATACTATTCCTTATTACTTGTTTTAAAGATATATACTGAAAGCAATCAGTAGAAGATCCCCCCTCAATGGAACAGCTTTATTTCCAATGGATTTGTGTAGAGACAATTGTTTAATGGCTAAAATCTGCAAAGTACATCCCAAGTGGTTTAGTTGGTAAAGGCTTGCCCGAGCGCAGACTGTGCCCTATGAATAAGAGTTTGCCTGTTTGAAGCCTGCTGATGTCATCAGCCGATTGTGACAGGGAGAGCACGTGCGATTTACATGGTGCCACCAGGCCTGGGTTGGTTAGTAGTGCAATTAATGTCTCCAAATTGAAACTAAAGACATAAAATACAAAAAAGTACTTTTCCTTCAAAAAATTATATATATATATATATATATATATATATATATATATATTGCCTAGAGGTACTTTAGTTGAGAATACCCCACCATTATCGTTGACTAGGAAATGACGATATAAATAAATCTTGATTTCTTAAAATAAATAACAAAAGAGACAACAAATGACTTCATGACCCCTGAATTTCTTGAATATAAACTAAATTGAATAAGCAAGGTGCTTCAACTGAATTGCTTCAGTAAAATATCCAACTGTATAAGTGGATAAATGTAGAAGCTGTGTGTAAGCTGTGTAAGTCGAAGTGTCTGCTAAATTGTAACTAACTTCTAAGTTGTAAACTAACATTTATGTAGGACCTTGGAATTCAGACTGATTTGTTCTATAAAATAACGTTTAATGCTGTGCTCTGACAAAAATAGGAAAATCTATTAGCTGCAGTAAAATAAAAATAAAAACACGTAAACGTTTAGCACACACTGATACATGCTGAGTTTGATAGTATGTAAAGCATTATTCAGACGGTTTATTTGTTCAAAATTCTGCATATTTCTTCACTTGAAGCTCTATTGAACATAAACAATCATCTGGCTTCCACCCAAGCTGAATAAAAAGTTTGCCATTTGTGTCCAAAGACAGCATTCCATGGTGGACCAGCTTCCCCACCTCAAGAAACATAGAAACAAAGAAATATTTTCTAAATATTGACTGCTGACTTGTTATTTGCAGGTTCTCCTCTTTCTTCTTCTCTCTTTTTTTTGTTAATCTTCCAAGTTTTTAAATGACGATCCTCTCTACAACGCTAAGAGTCCTTGCCTCCCCTGGAGAGCTGAGACAATGCCCACATTGCAGAACATGCTCTTTGCTGCATTTGTGCATCTGAGTGGACTCATAGCATAATGAAATAAAGTTACCAATTAGTGACAGTAGCACAGTCAAAATAGTAAGTAGTGGGATTACGGTGGGGGGGGGTGGCTTTTAGAAGTGATTTATTTTCCAAAGCGATATAAGGTGCACAATAGTGGTACCACTATTATGGACAAAAGAGCAGCACAGTCCAGACAAATGTGTGCTTACACATTTATTGAGATGTTTTATTTGTCCTTTATGTCACCACAGGGACAACAAATTGGTTTCATTACCAGGGTCACTGGGGAGGAATTACAAGTTAATCTAGAAATAAATCTGGCACAGTGAAAACTGCACCCATCAATTCTCAAATCCTAACAACATTATAAACACAGACCTCCATGTTAAAATCAGAGTAATGAGGCCCAGATAGCACCATTAAATAAACTGGTTGAATGTCAGGTGTTTAGCATTCTTGTAACCCCTCTTTAATATTGGAGTTCAGCAGATTTCCCTTTGTGAGTCAATATTGAAACTTTTAATTTGTTTAACACTTAAAAACACCCATTAAAGTTGTTTAGCTGAACTAAGAACTATTCTTATTATTAATGATAGTAATTCATTAAAAAAAAAACTGTTAGTATATACACTAATATTGAATACATATGCTACAAAAATATGTTTCATCCCAGCTGGAATTAAAGCATAAAGCAATGTAAAAAGGACTACAGCACAATATAGGTCATGATTTGTCACTAGAAATATAGAATTACATAGCTATGTTATTATGTTTTATTTGCTTTCTACCAGAATTCATTTCTGAATTATGAGTATGGAATGGCATGATTTTATTTATTCCATCTTCGTCACCAACTTGGCTAGCTCTCTAACTTTCTGCCTCTTCAGCTTCTTCTTGAGCAGGAGAAGGTCAATGTAGATGATGTGGTCCAGAACCGTGGCGGCACACAAAAGCCCCCCGTGCAGTGCCCCTGCTATGCCGCAGCTGAAAACATCCTGACCTGAAACAAATACATGGACACATCACAACAGATCCAGCCATACACTCATACACTAATAAGGGATTATTAGCACCTTATTATTTTGGGAGACCACGTAACGGACAACATCAATAAAGGAGGCAGCCAAAAAAGGAGTAATAATGTGTAATGTGGTACTGTTAATAATTAATCTTTAACAATGTAACTGTATAAGGTTTGCAACGCCCTGCAGATTAAGATTCCCCTTAAGATTGCGTTAAACGCAATTTTACTATTAGCTTTAGAACTTGATTTTTAATTTGTGTGAGGTGTTATTATTATTATTATAGCTGTTGATGTTAATGATGCTGAATTAAAAATAATGATTGACACAGTCATTTTAAAAATGAATTAAATGACTGGAGAAACAATTACCAAAAACCTCATGACATTCATTCCTACATGGTATTGTCCTACATGGTATGAATCATGTTATACTGAAAACCCTCTTGTAATTTCTGACTCAACGGGACAGTAAAGGGACTCAGATGCCAGGTGTAGAGAGCCGAAGTACAGAACTTTAACAGGGCTATTCAAAATTTCCCCCATGGGGGATAAATAAAGTACTACTACTACTACTACTACTACTACTACTACTAAAACACAAATCCAGAAAAAGGAAAAGGGTCAAACACTGGTAAACAAGGAAAATTACAACGGGTGAGTAAAGGGGTATAAATACAAAGGAGTACTAGACAGAGAGAACTAGGGAAATGTGTGGACCATAAAAGGTAAACAAGGCGCTAATCAACTCAATTAACATGGTGCACGTGGAACAACTAGAGAAGATGAAACTAAAACTCAGGACACAGCGACCTCTGCAGACGGACTGGGGAAATAAACGGAGAGGACAGGACAGTAAAAAACTTGCGCATTGTTGTCCTCTGAGTGAGTTTCAGGCCTCTCACCTGAGATGAAGAGGTTCTTGACAGGAGTAGAGCACCTGTTCCTTGCCACTACCTCTGGCTGGAACCTGTCCAGGTTGTGTTCAGCAGAATACATGGCCCCTCTCTGAGCACCCAGGTAATGAGTGTTGGTGAGGGGAGTGGCTGCATCCATGAACACCAGCTGACAAGTGGAGACAAAAAATAAAATGGTCACAGTAACATTAATAAACAAATGTTTAACTATATTAACATATCATTCTGCATGAAGCATATCCAGGGTGTTCTTCATCAACTACTTCCCTGTTACTTCTGTTCACAGTTATCTACCCTGAAGTTTGGCTGTCTTGATTACCTTGTCCCTGAGTTTAGGGAAGTGCCTGCAGGCCCAGTCGAAGAGGTTGTTAGCGTAGCGCATCTTGTAAGCGGTGTAATCATCTCCTCTTTTCCTGACGCTTTTGTGCTGCCATTCCTCAAACCATTCATACTTCACCATAGTCAGAAGGGTCATGCAAGATTTCCCTGAATAAAAAAATGACAGGGTATCTTTATTTCTCCTGCCACACAGTGACTTCAGATGATTAACTGAAAAAACAACGTCATTGTGCACTATTATTGTAGTACATCAGAATGATTTTGTTCAGAAATGTCTGTCACCAGTAAAAGCATGAGATGGCACATAAGCCCCAATGTAATAGAGAGCGGCTTTGGTACCTGGATGACGAAGTTTAGCAGTTGGATCTTTAGCAGATGGAAATGTGATGAACATCATGGGAATGTTATCAGGAGCCTCCTCTTTGCTCAGACAAAAAAAATTGTCCATCCTATGATGTGCAGGAATAACCATTTGTGGAATAGGCAGTTTTCAAGCTCTTAAAACAAAGGCATTATATATATATATATATATATATATATATATATATATATAA
>JAOYSI010017242.1:0-12298 GCA_025775065.1 Hiodon alosoides
TATATATACACACACACGCGCACACACACACACACACACACACCGTATATATCGATTACACTGATTCGTAACAGACCACATGTTTAAATGGCTAGTGGTTGCTGATCAGAAACATACTGTTACAATTAAACTTTCAATGGATAAAATTTCCAATTTCTTTAAGTGCCACAACTTACTAATGGGCTAATATATATCAGAATAATCCCCAAGTTGCAAAGAATGACCAAAAACTGTAATTGGGATTGCAAGGATACGGCTAAACCAATCTGCAATATCTAATGCCCAACAAATTGTTGGATGAACAAAGTTAAAAATTAATTTATAATTCACTGCCCTAAATCACCTTATCTGCTTGCCACCTACAGTTTTCCAGAAATCCTGAGAAGAGGCAGTCATATACGTATATAAACAGTAGAATATGCACACATATTCAAATTTAATTAGTAAAAAAAGAAAAAAGTAAACTCCTTTGTATACTCTGGTTAAGGTTTTTCTTTTCTTAGTTTTTAAAAAAGAAAAAAAATATATATTACAGCACACTTTTCAATAGCAGGCGTATCCCAACGATTGCTTTCACATGCCAAAAGCGCACTCATCACATTTACCAGGGGAGGAATAGCTCTAAAGTGCCAGCTCTAAAGTACAAACGCACACTATCCACACCCAAAGGGTCATGGGAGAATCGCGGTCCGTCTCGTGTTCACGCGCCAATTGCCAACGCGAGGGCCCATCATTCGCAGGGCAGCTGCAGCTCAAGGACGTCCTCGCAGGCAACGTCGGCGCCGGACGACCGGGACACAAAAATACTGTTCGCGACGCTATCGATAGTGTTCGCATTTTTCACCCTACCATCTTCCACCAGGTCTAGAGATGGTTGATTGTAATGGATTGACAGAGTCGGATACATTCGCATTTCAGAAATATAAAAGTGAAATAAATATTTCTTGTTCAAGGCTAACAATCATATCATTTATAATTAAAATGTGTTTTGTTTCAAAACGTCAGTTATTCATATGGCTAATTATATTCATAATAAGAAAATTAATTTCTTTGTTTTTTTTTGTTTTTTTAAATATGGTACGCAGCATAAAACATTTTGATCGGCAATTGTAGAAAAGTAAAAGTATTAAAACCACCAATACAAATTAACAGAACAGAAGGCTGTAGATCAAACATCTATGGCAGTGAAAAACCAATGTCCAATTGTGTGTATCAAAATTCACAAAATGCCCTGCATCTGATAAATATTCAAAATACATATCAAAGAATTTGTCATTTTTATATGATACCCTTTAAAAATATTGGCGGAGTCGGGGAGAGAGTGACACCAATGCAATACGTATTGCTTCGTTTCGAGCCGCGTTACGAAACACAGGCTTGGACGTTGTGGATATAGTATTTGTATAACATGGCTGGTCCAGAAGCTCTCGAACCAAGTGCATTTTCACAATGCAAAAAGGCGTAGCTTGTCGCCATACGCCCAGATCTACTCTTACTAATGTATTTCACAAACCGCAGCTGAAATGCAACCAAACTATAAGGCAGAAGAGATTTACCTGAAGCCTGAAATGAAATGAAATGTTAAAAAAATAATTATAATTTAACAGCATTTAATGCAGCTAAGCTACAGCGCTAATACAGACCATCTTTTAAGGAGTAATCCCTTATCTTAGAACTCCCCCCCATAAAAACAACAATAAAAGGTTTAGTGCAAACAACTACTTTCTGCATTCTATCCGTAAAAATAAAAGTGACCTGGGAAAAAATAAATAAATATCGAGATGCTGCAATATGACTGCTGCAATGGAAGCTCAAAATACCTACACAGCTTTTCAGGGACAAGCTCCCACACACAAGCCTTGCCACTTTAAAGGGAAGCGAAGATAGGACACGATTCCCGGGACTTCCAGCCGTTTCTCGGCCATTCGCACATTAATTCACTATTAAAGTGAAATCTTTACCAGGTCTGAGAGTTTTTTTATTTTTTTTATTTCAATTTCAAATGAGTACCTGTACTCTCACTTAATGCGACTAGGACAGTTGCGAAAGTATTCGGTAACATTAAACTTTAACACTCAATACTAAGAGTGAAACGGAAATAAAATCCGTAGCTTCCTTTTTAACAAAACAAATAAAATCTGATGGTGTGTAACTCTATTCGCATATCAATGGTCTTTGCAGAGGCTGCCTTCCTAATATTCACCACTAATCGGACCAAGTAATCGGACCAACCCTCTCAAACAGCTTCATAAAATGCATATCTCTTAGGAAAAATAAACTTCTAAAGTCTAAATATATTTTATTTTTTAAAAACACGTAAAACCAGCATTTTGACCTTCTAGAAAACGTTCTGAGCACATATGCAAGAAAAAAATTTGAATTTAAACATTATATAGAAATGTAATCGAGCATGATCCGTGCAACAAAGCAGTTGAGATGGAGTTAATAATGACCCTAGAAAATGTTTACAAATACTTATGTAGGATATAAGATATACATTAGATGCATAAATAAAATTGGTAGAAAATGTGTTTCATAGGCTCAATCTTTTTTTATCTGAGAAAACTTGATTTCACTATACTTTCAAAAACCCATTTAAATGCTATAAATGTAAAATGCTTCAACAATTAGATGACCAATTTAAAAACTAATCAGAAATACATGGAAGACTTTTATATAAAAGCAACTACCTTGTTTTGCTAATACTAGCACAAAAGGGGGGCACATGATGCTAAAGTAATAACGGTCCATTCATTTCGTATTAAAATAATGCAGAAAAAATAGGTAAAAATGTAACAGGTTTATGTGGTAGAAAGTTTTTTTTTTTTTTTTTAACCAGGCTGCATTATCTACTGCATAAACAGTGGGATGGCATGTGACGTTTTTTTACAAAATGGTGCATAAACTATTAAGTCCATTTCAGAAACGTTCTCAACCATGGGTTTTGGAACATGCAGACTGAAAGTAAGGCATGAGGAAAGCAGGTGTAAAGTCAAGTTGTTTTGAGATTTACGTCTTGATTAAAGAGTCCTGGCAAACAATATGCCACAGACACAAAAGATTTGTCCTGAAAAAAGGATGTCTAAAATGTTCAGGACAGATGGCCATTGCTGTGATGGTCTACAATTCTCTGCCGCTCAATCAAACTCAAAGTCTGTCAAAAGTTTATTTTGGTCCTCGAAACTGTTATGTTATCGTTATCAAAAAACTTGTCTATAATGCACAAAATGAAAACTCGCGCAACATGAAAATAGGTAAGTGCATAGATCAATGAAGGTGAAAGGTAGTCGAACGGTCACGTGAACATCCCGGAAAGTAATGGTATGAGAGGAAGATGTACCTGGATCACCGAGAGACAGAATACAAAAAATTACGTTCTCGCCACAGAGTATTATTAATTTAGCTTAGTGTTACCACTGATCCCCTGAGCTAAAATAATAAACTGGCTCATTTTAATTCCAACCAGCATCTGAATCTGCACATCAATTCCAAAATTTAGCAGGAAAGCTGCAACGTCAAAACACACATTCCCCATTCCTCATAGACCGTTCAGTAGGATTTATAATTCTGCATTCTATACTACGTGAAACCAATTTAAAACCCCTCTGACACAAACATTAATTAGTTTTCAAAGGATTCTGTCACGCGCGCGCACGTACAAACAACCAAACGAACAAACAAAATTACCGATTCACAAAATTAACAATACCAATTCACTGTAAGTTCACGTAACACAAATGGGGCCATTTGCTTCCCATTCCTTGTTTTTCGCTATGAAACATGCATTCATTACGTAGCGCTAGAGAAAAGGAAGATAGTTCTATCAAAAGCAAAGCTCATCTGCCCTTCGAGGCTTTTAAGATCCTTTCCCAAACAATACGATTTAAAAGAAGAAAACATTCCCAGCACGAGTATCTCACAATACCACCATCCCCCGCAAAAGTAACCTTTTGAAATATGGTAATAAGTAATAAATTCATTCTCGATTTGTCCGACTGACCAGACGCTTATGCTGGACCACCTGTCTCACCAGGAGAACAGGGGCAAACTCTTCCTGAAACATGATGGCTCAGTTGAGTTTCTTGTGCCAAACGTCCCTAAAGCAATCGCGGTCCTCAGGGGTGATGTCTGGGCAGAAGCCGTTGGTCGCCCTGGTAGACGGCATGTCAGGGCTGCTCCGGAAACCCGTCTGGTCCGGGTAGAGGAACTCCTCAGCAAAGTTGGGACACTGCTCCACAAAGCTGCTGAATTCATCTGCCACAAGAGGGTGGCGTGAAAAGGAAGGAAGAGTCCATTTTATTATATCGCTAGGGAAAACATTTAACTTCATCATCGTTACTTTCCATTAGGATAATTCCAGCAGTAAGAGGGAAGTTAACATTACAGTTTGTTATAGTTCATTGGAAACCTCATTTACGAGTTAATAGTATAGTTTAGCTACTTTAGTGGTGGAAGCACACGTTAACAATTAATAACTTATGTGAATACCACAGTGTGTAAAATACAAACAAAAGGTTCCATTCTGATGGTCGAAGAAGTCAGGCGACTTTCCTTACCAAAGGTGATTTTTTCTTTCTTGCCATGATCAATTGCACGGAACAGATGAGTTACATTCAGGTCACACACTCCTAATGCCGTTTTTAAAATGCAATTCAACTCATCCGTTATTATGGCTCCCCCTTCCTGCGCCTCAAACATCTGTTAGAAAAATCCAAATCAATTGGCCTCCAAAATGTTTCAAACCAAAGATATACATTGATACAAGTGCAGACAATCGATGTGTACTTCTAAAAGGGACATCAACACAGTCTTTTATCTGTGCCAGATAGACATGCTAGCAGTTTAATGGAAGGCAGGCGAGCATACCCTGAAGGCCAGTTTCATTGTCTCCAGAGTTTTTGATGGTCTGCAAACCACCGATAAGGCAATCACGTACTCCCTGATGTCCATCGTGCCATCCTCATGCTAATTTGGAATGAAGTAAATTGGAGATGATGAGAGATGAGAGAAATGACAGCAGAAAAGGGATGCAGAGTTATCTATAACAGCCCGACACCATTAGTGTGAAACAGCAACTAGCATATTTGCAATGTTACCAACAAAGGACTCATGAAGAATCGAAGATACATCTGAATTGCACAAAAATACTGTTTAATGCTGAAGGTATGTAATCATCTTATACAATTATGAAATGGTCAGCTTTCATGTTCTATAAATTCTGCTTAAATCTAGAAAAAAAAAAGTATTTGAATAAAACAGAAAATAAAAAAATAAAACAAATACCACTGGGTTACTTTAATGCAAGCAATGGTACTTCCGACTGTTACCTCAGCGATTTTACTTTAACTAGGGATATGTCGATTTTATGTCGGTTTAGTTCTTAACGCCGGCCTCTAAATGAACACCGCAAAATATAACGTTGCTTTGGTCTGCTTGACTGCTAGCTAAACAGCTTCCTATAGCTCTATCTTACCAAGACTTTAAAATTAAAACAAAAACATGTGTTATCCTCCACTCTTAAGACGGGTGCTCTTTGAGTGACTCAGAAACAGGTGGCTGAGCTCTTGGCACAAGATCAGCATAATGAACCCCACGTTTTTGTAGCAGACAAACCAGAAACTTCCCAGATTTAAACGGTGACCAAAATAAACATAATTACAGCCGCACACGACAACAACAACAACCAAAAAAACCCCCCAAAAAAGCCAGCACAGCCAGAGGCAATCACCGAGGGGAAGGGTATGATGAGAAGTCCATAAGCTTCGGAATACATGCCGTTTTCGTTTCAGACTTACCTCATCAAACAGTGCAAACATGTCTGTCAGCATGTCGGAGACTGGTAAACCTAAATACTGTGCGAAATCCTCCAAGCCCACTTTTACACTTTTCAGCTTCCTAGCTCTATCCACGTAATCCTGCAGGGCACTTTCAGGGTTTCCTGGTTTCAAGCTGCAAAATGAACCCAAACAAAGCCCTTCAGGTCATGCCACCCAACAACATTCATTCACCACTACAAGAGACTAAATGTTACCCAAATAATTACAAACAACCATTAAAGTAATTTACTCTGCAATGTAAACTTAATTAAACCTGATAGCTTGTATAATGGTCAACTTCAGGAGTTATATTATCATAAACTGTAGTCACTTAAAGACTTGATACATCTTAACAATACATTTACAATTTCAACTAAGGCATTGAAGAGCATGTAAACCCATAAATTGTCTGTGTTAGCTGTCTGATAAATATCCAGTAGATGGCGCCATAATATAGTGTATGTCAGACCATTAAAACTCTTACTGAAGTGGAAGCACAGAGGAAAGCTGGTATCAACTACACAAAAATGAATAAATGTATTAATTTACAAAGCAAAAGGTTAGAAATGAACAGAAATAAGGGCCTGCGTATATTATTGTAGCATTCCTGATAAACTTTCTAAGGGGGGGGGGCTTGGCCTTTTAGGGATGTCAGAATTTTATAAATGGGGTCTAATACTCAAAGTGGCTGGAATTACCCTGGGTAATATTAAAAATGCGTTATTAAATATTTATCTAGACGGTGCTATCGTGGAGTGAAGGAGGCTTCTTATTGTGAGGGCAACTTTATATAGGTGTGGAGCATGCCGCAGTCATCTAAGATGACTTAAAGGGTCTGGTCACTCACCCCAATCTCCTAACGAGCTTGGCAAACTCCAAGAGGCATGTGTCCACCGGGAGATGAAGTTGGCCCTTGGCCATGGCAAGCTGGCAGTCCTCAAAGGAATAATCCGTGACGGGGACTTCCAGTGCTCTGTCGTATCATGACAGCAACACAGGAGAAAAAGGAGAAAACGTCTATAAATGAATAGAAATCAACGAGCCGGTAGAGATTCTCGCAGGTGTAATCTGAGCACACGCACACCTCGATTCTTTTTCTCACACTCTTTTTTTCAAGCCCTGCGTCTTTAAAAAAAAACTAAACTCTTTAAGAAGGACGAGGTACGCTACCAACACACTACCAATACCAATACAGCGTGTGGTCAGTTTTCACCAGCACCTCTGTATAAAACGGTTAGCGCTTTTTAAATACATTTAAGACGGCCTCAAAGCCATCCGTAAACCAGGCTGACTTATTTAGTTGCTGGGCTAATGCTCTTATCAAGAGTGACCAGAGAGACGAAGCACACACTTTTACGATCCATTCGTACAGTTTTATTCTTCCCGAGGAAATCCCGGTATTCGGGCTTCTGAGCATTCGGGCTTCTGAGCAAGAAAATACATTTTGACAGGGACGCGAGTAATGTTGAATATGGGTCTTACTTAGCCATCAGACGCCTCACGTTGTTAGCAAAGAGGGCAGGGTTCTTCTTCTCCTCCTCAGAGGGAGTGTAGATAGGGAGGTACTGAACAGAATAAATAATTGAACAGATGCAGCAAAGAAATTGTCACCTCGAAAGAATAGAGGCATTTTAAATTATATCCTAGCACCTAATTTTTGCTCAATTAAATCAGCATAATATGCCCGATAAATTTTTGGCCATTATTTGTAACTACAGTAATTTAGTCTCTGCTCCTGCAAGGAATACAGGATTCGGTTCCGACATGTTCAACTTGATGATAATTTTTACGGAATCCTAATGGCAAAATTATTTTAGAAATGTAATTTTGCCATGCCTGAACAGAGTCTTAAGTTTCCAGATGCATAATCAACGTTATATTTTCAATAACTCATTTTCTCATTGGGCTTTTTTTCCCCCGGAATAGTTAACCTACAAATATTGCATGAATGTAGGATTGTTACGTTACTCATTAAAATTAATAACGGTGCCTCTCAGCCAAAGCAATTTATAATATTACACATTTTAACACAGGCAAAGCTGTCTAAAAAAAATCTGAGGTTAAAAACTTTTATTAATATTATAATAGCTGGGCCTCTCTTGGGTTTTGGAATCCACTCTGGACTGGTTACAAGCCTAATTCCTTCAATTTCAACACCGTCCCATGCCTAACTGTTCCAATTAACATTAACATTTTGGACAGAACTTGATTCAGATTTTTAACCATGACATTTTGAGTGATAAATTGTAACCAAGGAGATCGGGAGAATTTAGCAGGTCTGGAGCACAGTAGAGTAAGAGGGCACAGGCTTTTCTGCTCACCTCAATTTCGACTTGGTTATGTAGCTGGCACAGCGTGAGCCACAAGATCTTAAACCTGGGGGGAAAAACAAAGACAGTTGAAGACTTTGCGTTTCCTGAGCGAGAGAGCGGAGGTGAGCTGAATTTACCTGCATAAAACTAAGAATGGAATCAAAAGGTGTCCATGTAAATCGAACAGGGTCAGCGTGATTTTTTTTTGTTTTATTACAAAAATTGGCTTGTGCCACTATATAAGGGAGGGAATTCAGTTTGAGACATAGCTTTAAACACAGCCACCACAACCTCTCAAGATTCAACCAGAGAGCATACATATAACAGAAGTACCTTGTGCGGGTGAGGAAAAACTCCACACCAGGCACTTCTGGCAAAACATTTTTATTATTTATTTAGTTCTGGTCTGTCATGAGTTTAACAAAACATGGCCGCAGGGGGACAGCTAATCCAGCCCAAAGTTCAGAAAGAGTTTAAATGCAGAAAGAAAGCAGTAAAAAGGTACTCACGCCCCAGGCCCCAGCCATGTCCATGTGATTGTATCCTTCCATTAAAAAGGGGAGGGAGTTTGGGTGAGAGAGAGAAGAATTAGCTTAAAGAAAACAGACAAAGACACAGACTAATAAAATAAAAACACAGGACAAACTGCCTTGTAGAGCAGAATCAGACAACAGTCGGTCGAACCACAAAAATCACGGTTTATTTTTGCATCTTTTTATGAACAGGCTGATAGCGGAACTAAAAGAGAGGAGCAGACCACACAATGTAAAGCCAGCTTACGCTAACATGCTAGCAGATCTTAAAGAAGTACACTTCGCAGAGGGTTTTTTATAGATGAACCAAAGCACAGTTTTTCAGTTTTAATAGTATACCTTTAGAATGGTTTCGAACTAGTTTAAATTATTCCTGACACAGTTTCTAATTATACACAAGGGTGGCAAAATGGCAGGCGAGGGCTCTCTGTACCATTATATTGGGGTAGCGTAGTATTACAGGCTGCACCGGCACAGCTGGAATGAATGCTCCTGCAAACGAGAAACGGTCAGCATGATTAATTTGCATGTTAGGCATGCAACCCCCCGCCTAACATCTTTCTAGTTTGTTCCTTATAATTCAAATCTGGGAAACATTTTACCACGGAGAGTTCAAAACGTCAGCATGTCGGAGACTGGTAACGATACTTGTTGAAAGTGACATTTAGCTTGCTAAAAAAGTGTTCTTAGGCAGGATAGCTAGCCGTGTTGTCTTTAAAAAAAAAAATCTTCACGTGTAAATATTTACGCAGCTCATATTCAAAATTCAGTCATGCCGTTCCAGAGCTGTTGCCTCAAAAGGTTTAGTACAGTCAGAGTGGAAGTGAGAGCACATCAAACACGAAACCACGTTGCGTGGTACTCAATTCAACAACCTAATTATAGTTATCCACACCAGAACACTTCCTGTCCCAGCCCAGATGAAATGGCGATACATACCAGGCTTGAATGTGATCAGGCAGGACCTGTTAGTGCATGTTCCCTCAGGGAATATCATTATCTAAAGCAAAAATAAACAACAAAAAAGCATGTTAAGCAAACAAGTCCCGGCTCGTTTTCTAATGGTCATACATCAGGCCGGCTCGCTATTGGGTCTCCACTATGAAAACGGTCAAAAATCTCCAACCCCAAATGAATGATCTGTGTGCATTTATCGTTTACTTTATTCAGCCTCTTCTGTCAATCGTTAAGATAATTAGTCATTGCAGGTCATTTTTCTTATTGACATTCGTTTATATGTGCAAAGGGTTCGAACTCAGCCTAGATCACTGTTCTCCACTGTTCTTCCTGCCTTCGCATAGGTTTCTTCAGTGGTTGGTTCCTTCAACGGTCTAACGACTTGCTGGCTATGTGGCTTGGCGATTACGAACGGGACTGCGTGTATGTGTGCGTCGTCATGCGTTTAACATTAGTAAGGCATGAGTCATTACTCGGATTACTAACTTTCTGTCATGAGATCATATCTGACATCATTGCTACATTTGTCTAGGCAAGGAGAATTAGAACATTCACACTCCAAACGCGTTCATTCCCAATAAGGAAATTACTAACGCTGTCGCTGCTGATAGCCACTTAAGCCAATATTAACCGGAAACAAACAATATCAACTATAACGTCGACAATGTTTATATATTGAGTGACAGAGTGATAGAGCTACCTGTGGCCATTCCCCTCTGGACTGGGCTCGGCGCTTGATCTCTTCGACGGTCTTTCTGCGGGAGTCCTGGTCCGACCTTGACACGAACACAGGGCGGATGTACTTGATCAGGGCTAAATGAAAGCAAAATCAGCCATCAGTTTATCGTCATCAGGAACTGGTCGAAGTGTTGGGTCTTCAGAAATCACAGACGTGTTGGCTCCTGACGGTGTAGGCAACCAAACTCTTCCCTTTTATAGGGCGTTCGGTGCATTCGTTTTGCTTCACAAACGAAAACAGTTGAAGTAAATCTTGCCTTAAAATGTTGTTGCATGTGAATTAATTACAGACTCCCACAACTATAAGAAACCAGCTTTGTCTTGTTAGCGTTTTTCAACCCTAATTTGCAACAGGTTATGGACAGTACTTTTATCAGTTTCACAAGAACGAAACCACTTTGCTCCCAAGAAAGACATAGAAAGTTGACACAACAACAAAAAAGCAATAATGAGAAGTAAACCAGCAAAAATTATGGAACAAGCAAAACCTAAAGTGAAAGAGAAAAAGGGTCACCCAACCTCAGTTTCCCTTCCCCACTCCCCCCCACGCAACTTTGCTTCCTGTCAGAAAAACCTGACAACCTGGGCCAGCTGATTGGAGGTGTCAGGGGCCTGTCAGGGCTAATGGCTCTGGGTGGGCGGCTGACCACGTATAAATCACTGCGGGTTGAGTGGCGAGTACGCTAGGCTTTCAGGGAAACCGCAGTATTGAGGCTAAGCAAAGCCCATTTTTACAAACCATGGGCCCTCTGTTTGAAACATTGTGCCCTCCCGCCATTCATGTCACACTCCTGTATGATTCTGTGCAAGCCTGCCTCGTGATGAACAAATGGAGAAAGCTCGCTTTTTGGAGCGCAACACCTGGACACAGTAACTCTCTGTTATCAGTCCTCCCATTCCAAACCTATTCCTGCCGCGGTGTGACAGGAGCCTAATCTTCGTCCAACAGCACCTGTTGTAGTCACTGTGGTGGCAGTGCCTTACAGACCTGACCAATCACTGACAGCTCAATTATCCCTCTGTTGTTCGGGTCTAACAGTGCTACCTTTAATGCTCCTCAAAAAAAAATTAGAAAGAAAAAGAAAAAAAAGATTTACTTTGATTTGCGTTTAGTCCAAATGGATGCAACTAGATTACCAACTACAGACCGCTACCTGGAAAAATCTGTTTTAATTACAATTCCTGTCATTTAAAGCAAAGCAAAGGACCAGTGAAGCAATAAAAAGGGACCTGTATAGACTCATGCCTTGTCTCCGGAAAAAAAACGCAAATTTTTTCACAGGACAGAAACGCAACGTAAAAATCCTCATTGATACAGCTCCAACTGGTAACAAACCAATTCCCTTCTGCATGGACAATAACGTTCTCTAGCGACCATGGCATGTACCGGTGTGCGAAACGCCAGAGCGACAAATGACAAGCAGGGATGATTAAACGGATTTACAGCTCCAAAGAGAAGCCATCAAAATCTAATGATGATGCATAAAGAAGGCTCATGGGCGTGGCGCGGTCGCCACAGCAACATTTACTGCTTGGGCAAAACGTAGGGCAACGGCTTCCAAGTGGCAGTTCAACTACCAGTTTTAGACACTGACAATTCATGTCAGGGCTAATGCCAGGAGATCAAATCAAAGGAAGGTTAATTCTATATTAAATGATCTATAGTAACATGGTCAAGGTGGCTGGGATTCAGAGGCCCAGTATACCCAGCCAAATCCTCAGCGGTCTTAAGCTGTGAATGGGGGTAAGGTTGCGTCAACACTCAGACATTAAGACTCACGTTGTTATTTTACACAATAAGGTTGACATGTAGCAGAGTCCTCAAATATGTAAGCTTGAATTTAAAAAGTTCTGAAATTGTTTAATTCATTGCTTAGATTTAACCCAGGTTGAACCTAAAGGCCAAAAAATGCTTTAAATTACGTCTGTAATACATGCTAGA
>JAOYSI010017242.1:12398-27162 GCA_025775065.1 Hiodon alosoides
TTCATTGCTTAGATTTAACCCAGGTTGAACCTAAAGGCCAAAAAATGCTTTAAATTACGTCTGTAATACATGCTAGAGAATTAACATTGTGACAAATCGAAAAATGAAAAACACAAATAACAACCTGGCAATAAGTCGAAGTGAAAGAACAACCTTCAGCTTCACCGTACACAGACACTGTACAATTAAATCAGGGACATATAATTTACACCTGAGTAACCTGACGAGCCGTCTCCTGAATCAAAGGGCGGCATTAATCAACCCAGAGCTGGGAAGTGATGAAACCAGACATTCGCCCCGGCCTTCACGCCTTCTCTACACTTCAGATGGTCTAGTGACTTGTTCAGCGGCCACACGACCCAGAGTAATATTTCTTAATAGCTATAGATATATCATTTGTGTAAAACAGAGAGAGAGAGAGAGGGAGAGAGACTCACTTCCCCAGAGTGGAATGTCCTTGCTCTCAGCCTTCATCACAATGGAAGCCATTGTCATGGTGACCGGAATGGCGTCGAAGTAGGACGAGTGTGGGGCGAGGGTCAGAATGGGGGCCTCAGTCGGCAGGGCCTGCTGCCCCTTCACAGTCATCCAGTGGAAGCCCCCGGCGAACCACATAGCCCGCATGATCGTTCGGAGAGCGATGTCCACCAGTCTGTAAGGAGGGTACATGTGGTGAGTAACAAAACATTTGTAATTATTCTGACCAAAAAAAATCGATTTGCAAGTGGGTTTGCATGTACAGTGCATTGATTCCAATAACAGCTGAAATCACTGGCATGCGTGGCAACCGTTGTGAAAATAATGGCTGGATATTAAAAATAAATACGGCTGGCCTGAACTGAAAAGATGAAAGACGCCACTGCGTGGGTGTGGTACTCACATCCTCCACCAGGACTGGGGCTCCACGATTTCCTCGGATCGCCCGACGGAGGCGATGAAGGCGAAGGGCCAAGCCAGGAGCATCATGAACGCAGCCAAGAGAAGGCGTATGGGGAACAGCGTCACCGTCATGACAGCGATCTGCAAAACAGCCCAGCGGGAAACACCGTTTCTGCTCAATGGAAGCAACGCATTGCATAGTAATAACACGGGTTCCGCAACCATGATTCATCATTGGAAAGCAACTGCAGTTTATGACAGCCCCCTCAATTTCAATGAGGTTAATAAAACTCAATGCTAATTGGGTGCCATTTGTCTCTTTTAAAAAGACCACTGGGCTGTAGAATCTGTTAAGCCTACCCATTTGCGCATCAGCACTGATAACTTGGGCACAATTTAAAAATCGTAAAAAGATTTAGAACGTCTTAGTTATCATATTACTGCATACAATCTGAACCTCAGGAGTTTATGTAGCTCATACCCCAACCATTGGCACAATTCTGACTGTAAGTACTAGCAGACTTAATTAGAAAGCAATCTAATATAATGGGAATTCTCACGGGTGATGCTACTAATAGGAGGACTTTTAGTTGGTGTCGTTTTTGCCCGATTCTTGTGAAATTAGCAAAATAATGACGTCGAATTGAGTAGACCCCTATTTATACACTGTGTAGCTGCACTGACTTCAACCAGCTTCTCACAAGACTTTTTTCTGTCGAATTTAGTCCATTAGAGAGTTGGCTAACATTTTACCCACGATACAATACCTGGACAAATATCACGATAGCAACTGGTACCATGATTCCTCTGCAAACTATGGCACACTGGTCATTAATATTCATATCTGCTCTACTCAGCACGGCACATTAAATCAGGGACTTTTACTCCACATTACAAGATGCTACGGGTGAAACTCTGGGTGCAGTTACTGCTCTGGAAACGTTTTGACCTGATAGATAGATAGATAGATAGAGATATATATACACATATATACATATATACACATATATACATACACACACACATATACATATATTAGAGTTTCATTTTAATTAGTCACTCATTAGCGTTATGCTGGAAGACAGGAAAATAATTTATACTATTACACTCACCATTTAATTGGTTGATAGCATGTGTTTGCCATTTTATATTAAACTTATTCTGTTTTCACGCTTTTCCCTTAAATTTCCCTCTCATAAAAGCTTAAGGCACGTGACGCAATTTTATCCTGCCAAATAGATTCAATATGAGAAAAGGGAAAAATTCCAACATCCTAATGGAAGGACACAAGTCATGCCTTAGAAATTCTCAGACAGTCGGCACAAAGGAACGCTACTTGAATAGTCTAGCTTTGTTACAGCAACATACTGAAACCTAATACACTCATTTACAAAAAAATAATGAAAGAGTGGCCTTTGCAGTCAATGACACTGAAGAAAAGACAACGGAGAAATGTGTCGCGGGCTGAAAAAGTGGAACAGGATTCCTAGGAGAGCTTGCATCAGAAGAACTGTAACAATGAGTATTTATAGTTCATGACATCTGAAGTCTGCTGTAAGTCATTCACTTTATTAAGGATAGCTGAAAAACAGACATGCTGCAAAATGTTCCCTTCCAGAAGGCCTGCCTTTAATTAGGAACAAGTCATTAGAACCGCATCTAAAGGTCACGGTGTGAAACACGTAGGTGAGCCACCGGAACACATTAGAGGGAGAATGCTGCTGAGTGTTAGCATTGCGGCTAAGCAATAGCTTATGACTAGATGAGAATTCCTCTTTCCAGGATGAGAATTCGCCATTTGCACGGGAGAAGGGCAAATTCGAGTTTCAGTCCAGTGGAGGGTTTCGCGTCAGTGGACAGAGGGAATGCGCGTCTTCAGGCCACTTTTCCAAGACCTCTGTTGTTAACCTTATTACAGTAATGAGCTTGGTGATAGCTGAAGGCATAACCGGCAATGCTAATAAATAAACGTCGTTCTGCTTGTGTGTTTACTGGAAGCGAGGCTTTCTCTCACTAAAAAACTGTCAGTTTGACAAAGATCAGTTCATTTCAGTATCTTTTAAGTGTAACACTTCAAAGAGAGTGATCCCAAGCAACCCTGGGTTCTTGGGGGGGGGGGGGATGTAAAAAGATACAGGGGAAAAAAAATTGGTAATTTCCAAGTTTACTCAACAGAACGAATTAGCATGCCACACAATGTCCACACTAACATAGAATTCTGTGGTTTTACATGCAGAAAAAGAGGAAAAAACTAATTCTGAAAACGCATGTATATTGATAGACTGACCTTCAATTTAGTTACGAGTTTGGGTTCAAATACTGCTGAGTGTTCTAGCCGAGACGGGCTCCAGCAGTTAAAATTGTGTTCTCACAAAGAAGCGCTGACGTCTCTACAGCGATTGCCGGGAAAAGCTGAAGGCAATCACGACAGGGGCAACAAAGAAGAACGAGGGCTTCAACTCTGTGAGGGCACTTAAGACATTTCACTGTTATTCACAGGCGAGTAGTAGAATATAGGCCGCTCAACCATTTTATCGTCTGTACAAATCATTACCTTCGATTGAAATTTTAAGAATTGCAATGTGGCCGTTCGATTGCGAAACCCTTCACCCCAGTTAACTTGAACAGTTGAACAATAGTTAAATCTCATTTTAAAGAAATAATCTGCCCATGATGCAGGATAAAAAATAAATAAACCTTACTTTAGTGAGGATCTCTCATTAAGCATGGAAATTTGATATATCCATGTCACTATCAAAACAATGTGAATTGAAAACACGGTCAAAACAAATACATTATGGTGCCGATTTCTGGAGGCTAGTCTGAATGCAAATCTGTCACTTAATTTTATTTCATGGACAATATTGAGAAATATGACAATGCTAAGCTTATACTCCACACTGGATTAAACTAGGCCACTCTCTCCTTGCCCTTTCAGTGAGAGCAGTGGTAAATACTGCATGCCTAATGGCAATAAACATTACTTTGCATTAGCAGTCTAGGGCATGTGGTCTGTACCTTCCAGAGCCTGTCCCTCACGCCTGTTCACTGCTGATCGAGTGGAAGACGAGTCAGCGTACCCAATCAAAAAGTCAAGCACACCTCGGTCGCCCCACCCCCCATGTTGCTATAGGAGGGGGCCGGACCGACAGCAGAGCCAAGAGTGGGGACACAAATTAACGGGATTTATTCCAATAGGAGAGGCAAATCAGTCTCTTAAATGCGGTTACATGTTTCAGAGCTCAGTCAATCAAACCACTCAAGACCGAATAGCACTGAACGTTCATCACCATAATTATTATTACTAATATCATTAGTACCATTTTCTGGAGTGAATATCATTCAAGTATTGCTCTGAATAAGCGGCCATGCAATGCCCTTGCCCAACCCGTAGAATAAGGACTGCAGCTGTTACACCGCATGCTATGACAATGTCTACATCAAAGAGCTGAGCCAGGACGGCACTGGAGAAGAGAACCCGGCATTCGCTCTGTGCATTCATGCATGCTGGTCAATGCACATGGACGCAATCCCGGCGATTTTATGCACCTCCACTTCATTCTGTAAAACCACCTCCAGTACCCGTTTGCCATACACACACACAAGGGAAAGACTTAGATAGAAATGGGGCAAAAACGCTACACCCAATACTAATATAATACACCAATACTCGTCGACATGTATTGGATACACAGGTGATTATCAGAAAATTTGATTGACACAAAAAAACTTCCTCGGAAACGCCCTTTTCTTCACCGCTCAGGAAGCAGAATTGATTTGCTCTGTGATTAGATCACATCAGCACGGAGGAGGGAATACCCGTGCTTCTGTAGAGAGCGAGGAGAAGGTGGGCCACTGCCAGTGCTGGTCAGTACTGTACTAATGTACTATGTACTAATGCAGTCAGCCCACTGGCAGAGCTGAAACACAGGAGCTCATCCTCGCTGCCTGCCACAGGGAGCTTCAGTTTCCTCAGTCATCCTTAAATATGTAATCAACTGACCGACTTGGCCTACAGCAAGCCTCAACGTTAAGACCAAAAGCTAATGCTAAAAGGCGCTAAAACTGGCAAAACCTGCAATCCTGCAGATTCAAGATCATCGCCATCTGGCCACAATATACTGCACATCGATCACACGCACATCCTAATAAGCCCTGCGTTCATACGCACAAATCCAGCTACTGGAGAGGGCATATAAACCAGGAGGGAAAAAAAAAAACCACACTAAATGCCTCTTTTAAATACATTTTAACTCAAGAACATAGCCGATCAGATTATTTAAAAATGTACAATTGTATTAAATGATTCAACAACCTCTTTGAAGGATATTAAAATATTTTTTTAGAGCAATGGGATTATTGTGATTGGGGAGGCCATTTCCACTTTGATCTTAAAGGAATTTGCATGTGCTGCATTTGGGTTGTTAAGCACGATAGTAAATCAGTATCAGTTAGTCAATTTAAGAAAAAAAGACAAATATGCTTTCCAGTTTATACTGACACTGATAAAACAGTAGATTTAAAACCAAACTTTGAATTGGTGACTAACGATTAATTATCAGAGCTGAAGAAAATCTAATGGGAAAATTCAGTGCATGCAGCTACACTAGGAAACCAACAGAAAAAATGTAGTTAAAGAAAAAAGGAAAATATAGGAAATATGACCATAATAGACATACACTGAGCCTCAATGATATGGATTTCAATTCCTGCCTAATGTTTCTCATATGAGAGAAAGGAAATTGATAACAATGGTCTGTGGTGAATAATCTCGGGTTTATTAACCCTGAACAGAGAACAGAGATTTTCAGATTGCTCAAATTCCAGCTCTGGCCTATCAGCAAAACGCAATACACTGGACCCATTGACATTGGCGGAGAAGATACAGTAAGCAGCCAGTCACTTTGTCGGAGGTTGCTCAAAGCTTCTCTGTGTCTCCACTACTGCATCAGAGAAGCAAATCCCTTCATAGCATATGTCCTCTAATGTTAGCTTTATGCATTGACGTTCTAAACCAAGGGAAAACCAACCAAGTTGATACGCTGTACCGTTACAAACGGTGTAGTTACATTTTGAGAATGCACCAGACGGGCAACTATAAAAACATCCAGAAAATTTGGAAATAATCGAGTATATATCTTGGAAAGGCAAAGAGCTGTCATTTTAAAAAGGTGTATACTGCGTGCGATGCAGAGTGCAGAGCTTTATTTTTTGGCTTCAGATCATCCATCAGCTAGGCCGCCAATCAGTCAGAGGCAGTGGTTAACGCAGTCAATGGAGTCCTTCAATCTGCCACATTTCTTTGAAGTGTCGTTTAACGTTTGGCTTGACTTTACTTGATTTCTTTTCAAGCACCTTCAAAGCACAAAATAAAATTTTAAAAAAGAGAATAACTGGCTGTAGCAGCGGTGAAAGAGCTCATTTGTAGATCAGGGCTTTGACATTTTCAGGATCGCAACCTGGAGGCAGATGTCTAAATCAGGTTTAACCCGCGCATTTCGGCTATGATTACATTAGCCCTTTCAAATAAGAAGATTGCTTTATAGCCTTAACCCTTCGTGAGGAAAACGGTTGTCCGTTAACGGCTTTGGCTACTGCCAGCTTGGTGGTGGAGACCCAAAACGGAACTAGAGATTCCTTCACCCCATGTCGAAATGCATATGGTGACAGGAAACGGACTTTCTGCCCAAACGCAACTCGGCCAGGATAAAGGGGTAAAGCATTCAATGCCCAAACCATGGATTTTGTGAGGTTCAGTAGGCCTTTCTAGACCAGATTTAGACAACTCTATCAAGCTTGTAAAAAACACTTCAAAAGCTTATCCAGGAGTTAAATATCCAGTAATAACAACTTCCAAACCTTACTTGTCACATTAAACAGCACAATTAGGAAACAATGGACAGTTGTGGTGGTGTGCTCGGTCAGACAAAGAAGCTGGCGGGCGAAGCTGCCATGTGTACAGCAGAAGCCAATTCAAGCGAGTGACTCTGCTCACATGAGACACTCCCAAAGGCAGCAGCTTAGAACAGCCTAGAGCAGCCACCCCCCCCGTAGATAGAGACCAGGCAGCCCCGGTCCAATCGGGCACAGATGTACTACAGCACCTTGGGCATCACACCCCATGTGTCACACAACTATGTGGCACTAACCAATCAGCAGATTGCTAGCCGGAGGGCTGCTACCAGAGAAGAGGGTGTAATGTCCACTCAACTGATTTCTTAAGCCATTTACAGCCATCCAATGTACAATTCACAGTATGACTATATAAGAAGATGCATCTTTAAAAAAGTAATATCTGCTAAAGCTACAAAAAAAAGACTTGTTACAGTAAAAACAACCTCAAAGTGTACAATACAACCCAGATTTACAGAAAGGATATAAGGGAAATGCACAGGGGTAACCACACTGATAATAATACCAGTGCTTACTATGAAAACAGTAGGTTGGGGGATGGAAGTAGCAGAGCAGCAGTGGAGTCCACATTTACCCTTATCAGCTCATCCCATGTCCTTACAGAGCAGGAAATAATGGTGCTTTCCACACAGCTGTGCACAGGTTCGTGCTCTGAGGAATCAGAATTCACTCCAAGTAGCTTTAACACTCGTCTCAAGCATACTTGGTCCAAACATTTAAAATGACAATGCCCACAGAGAAACACTCAAGAAAATACCATTAGCCACCAATACAGTCCCAGTATGTCCACGACTGCTCAGTTTGTTAAGATCAGCACATTGTTGACCTGGTTAGTCAAACATGTAAATATCTTCGGGGGGGGGGTGTATAGGAAGGGGCTGTGTAAGATGCTATCAATATGTAGCACGATTCAACTCGCTGCAGAAATAGATTTGGCTGGTTAGTCTGTTAAAAGTGATCGTGTTACAGTGCAATAGGTGAGATTCAAACTCTCTCCTTTATTTGTCCTTAGTGCTTGCCAAGGGAAACCTAATCTTTTCAGTCTGGAGGACTTAGCAAAATCTGGCCTTGCAGTCACATAATGGGAGAAGAAAGGAACTGAGAAAGCAGACCATTCTCACAATATTGTTTGGTGGAGACACACTCACCTGTTTCTGCGTTCCAGGTCTCAGAAATTATACTATAGATTATACTATAATCTATAGTATAATACTATATTAATTATACTATATTAGATTATATAGTATTATATAATAATACTATATAGATTATACTATATTAATCAAACCTGTTATTGCTTTTCACTCATTCACAAAGCCACGATCAACACATGAAGCTCAACATCGGGCTTCCATCGTTTGTGCGGGGCCAGCAAACCGTTTGCTGCGTTTCAGTATTTCCACATTTATTACTGCCGACATAGTGAGGCAATCAGCTAAGTAGAGCCAGTGGCGTGTACGCCACCGTTAACCGTTCATACAATTTCAGCACTGCTCATTTTCTCCTGCCGACTACAAAATCCCCCCCACCGCCATCGTTCAAATTAATACCAATTATGACTTGTTACAAAGTGAAAGTCAGGCTTCACTATGAAGAGAAAAGTAAGAAAGCTGAATAGTCCCTCGTACATCGTCTTCTTGAGGAGTGATATCTTTGAAAATAGATCACGGCTTTGTGTTTAAAAAAAAGAGCAAGAACTCCATTGGCTACAAGAGAAAAACGCATGGTATTCCTCAATGGCCATATTTTTAGGGTGTCGCACAGTTTCTCATGGCTAAGAATTCTTGACTTTTCCCTGAGGCAAAAGGCAATGTGAAAGATCACAGAGAACAGACACCCACAGACAAAAAGATCTTGGTGTGGTAAGGGGGTTGGGGGGAACAAGCTTCGATCCATTTCATAAAAGCATACCGCTCGGAATGCATTTAGGGGAAGGGAAAGTCTAAAGTTAAAAACAAGTCAAAATGTACTTCGGCAGGAATGTGCTTTTCTTCGAGACCTGCAACAAAGGAATTTGTCCAAGAGTGAGAAATACGGTAGATGTTTTTAACAAACTTGCTTTTAAAAGAATATGCTATTGAGCCATGAGAATGTATACACTACAGTTTTGACCACACGGACGCTGCCTAATGTACTTAATGCCAATAACTTGAACTGGTGTCGCTAAGCTTGAGGGGAGAAAATGGTCTGTGTGTCTTCACATGCGGCGGATCAGAAAGCCTATCCTCTGACGCAGCTGTACGCAGACAAAAGCATCAACTTCTGACCCAATCTGGAAAGAACACGCAGACTGAAAAGGGGCCGGGAAAATATAAGGAATAAAAGTATCAGTCCAAGGTTTAGTTAGAAATGATAAATTGATTGGATACAGCCAAGCCTCAGTTTCATGTCCAGTCCTGCCAGCGCCCCCTTTTCTCTTTGGTTTGACCTAGTCTGACTACCCAACAACTTGAAACATTGTGTCAGGTAGTGCAAAAACCCACAAATCGTTTCTATATATTTATTTACTCGATAATGCTTTCATCCAATCCACTTGTGGAACCTGATCTAGCTTGTTTAAAAGCTAGATACACTTTGGGTTAAAACTTTCATTTACATGAGAGTTTTTTTAAATAAAATCAGCCAACCAAAATGGGGCTATAGCCGCACGCCGTTTGCTAGCTTGCTCGATTCTAATGTAATCAATTAATTAGATAGCCAATCAATTTAGCCTGCATTTCATGCAACTAACAGCTGAACTAGCTCATTCTACTCATAGAACGATTACCCAAAGAACAAACAAGTTATACGTCCATGTTACAGTTCAAAAGTTGAAACCAATTCAAAGAACGTTTCATATGTTCAACGCGATAGGCGTGGGTTTTTAAAGTAAAAATCAGACTATAGTTTTACTGACATTTATGACACTTTACCGTTTAGAGTCACAGCCCTCTATTTGCATAAAGCACTGTACGTAACCTGATTCCAAGCTGCAGGAATTAAATGAATGATTTGCTCTTTGTACTGACAGAAAATGTCTTTGTAAGCATGAGAGCTGCAGATGTTGCTATAAAACTGATTTATGACAGTATCCGCAGCAGACAGGGAGCTGCCTAATGATGAATATCAGAAACCCTTGAAGCAAACTCACTTTTTGCAAACCATTTACTAATGTCGTTTATCAAACGATTTGGAAAGCAAAGCCACACCCGCCCGTGCAATAGTGTTTTCTCCTTTTTCAGAATGAGCATGCCCAAACAATCAAAGGATCAAAGGCTCTCACGCCGAGATGCGCTTCTTTAATCACAAGTACGGGCGTTTTCACTTAAACCATATTAAATTCCCTCATATTAGAGGGGTGCTTTTAACAGTTATACAAAGACATGACTAAAATACTGGGCACGGCAACAATCAACAATCAGTAAACAAGAGGCAACAAGTTGCTCTATTCTGCATGGGGGGGGGGGGGGAGGTCGTTTGTTGCGGGAACTCCAAGTTAAAAACATCTGCATAGCAGCTGTTGCCATCCCCCGCCAAAAGGTCAGTAGGTCAGAAACCTTGTGGAGAAACCCCCCCCCCAGTTAATCCAGGCCATGGAAAATCTGCAGAAAATGAAACCACAGAGTGCACAATCTGCCTGCCTGTTAAATGAGTTATGCCATCCTCCATCCCCCTCCTGGAAAACAAAAGACCGAAAGCGATTAGCCCTGCCCTGCCAGCGAGGGGCACAGCGCTGCAATTGAATTAGCCCGTTAGCCCTTGTTCCGTCCATGGAGATGAATGGAATCAGAAGAAGTCATCCGATTGTGACATGGAGACACACCAGCACCAGTGTTTAGAGCAGTGGTTTACATTAAACCGGGGATACACGGGGACTTGCAAAAACGCTATACACAAAGATTCAAGTAACCCTTCCAGAATAAACAGGCGTGTCGGTACAAAGCACTCTCTATAGACGCGTGGCTGTAAACATTTACAACTGGAAAAAAGAAACCATCTGAGGACATCCTTAACGCTAACTATACTATTCTATAGGACATTTTAGGGCGTCGACCCAGATGGAGTTCGCACCACACAAGTTGATAGCAGTGCAAAACCAGCATCCTGTCCCCTACCCTAAATGCCAAATGTTCCCACCACTCAGAGGCATAGTCTTCTCCCGGGATTACAGAAAAGCTAACAAAATTTCTACCAGGCTGCACACTTGTAAATGATGTGTATCTACAGCCCAAAGGGATCAGTAAATACGCTGGACACCGGTGTAATACACCGGTAAATGATGTCACACTCATCACTGAAAGATCATAAAAACTGAGGACAGTAATGAAAAATAAAGGGATATTGTGTTCATGTAATGAAGAACAAACTATCTCCAGCAATAAATAAAATAAATAAAATTAAAGGACCAGCAACCAACTAAGCACAGACAGGTCAGCAATCTAAGAGAACGGGGGGGGCGTCACTCGCCACTTTAAAGCCACCTTTTGTCTGAGCTTACAGCAACTGGCTGGCTGCCACCTATCAGCTTACAGCTGGGAAAGAGAGAGGAGGGCGAGGTCTCTGGTAAAAGATGCCCGTGTGGCCCACATCTATTCTAAGAGACAGGACGGCAGAGATCAGCGGTGGTTATTAGACGGCAGATGGGGAAAAGTCAGTCAGCTGGTCATAAGTGTTCTGTACCAACTGTCAACATCACGATGACTGTGCTTAATCCCCGATCATTGAAAAAATGATTCTTCCTGGCTGGAGGGCTGGAGTCAGCACAGCATATATACTAGTGTTGGTCTTTCTCCGATTGTGTCTGTGAGCCACATTTACTCATTAGCATTCGGAGCGCATGGTCGTTAGCAGACAGATGCACTTTAGTCATCCGGGCTCCAAACCGGCTCAGTTCACTTCAGTTAACTTTAAAAATGTTACGTTGTAGTCAGATAGGGAGATGAAGGCTGAGGCGCAGACGGAAATATGCCATATCCTGAAAAACCGAGAGCATTTTTAACACAGGCAGACAAAAGCGCACATAGGACAGGGTTAACTCAAGTCACTTAACTAGATAAAGGGAGAGAAGGAGAAACTTTATTACCAAGCCCGGGCAGATGCAACCAACAGAAAGGATATTGCAAACGTGCCATTACATGCGTGTCACATGTTGTAACTACATCAAAATCTAGGGAGCCGTCGTCTTGGCTGATTGTACATTGACCTTCACATCTGTTCCATTGCCTAACGTATCAAAGAATTAGCAGGGGCAGGACCCCATTGCCTCAGTGGGCGGTGGAAATTATGGAAATGGATGGGCTTCATGGTTCAGTGTCTTTGTCTGATGGATTCCCTTAGCTAATTCATGCATCAGTTCAATTGCTTTTCATATTTTTTATAATATAAACAAACCATTTCAATATGACCTTTTCATATTTTTGTACTGTGCTTAAATCTATAACATTTAAATGGATGATTTATAGGTGGAAAACATTGAAGATTAATAAA
This sequence comes from Hiodon alosoides, assembly GCA_025775065.1. Lineage (NCBI taxonomy): Eukaryota > Metazoa > Chordata > Actinopteri > Hiodontiformes > Hiodontidae > Hiodon > Hiodon alosoides. The sequence goes on from JAOYSI010017242.1 coordinate 24,657, forward strand.
TATTTGAGAAATCACTAGAATTCTCGGTCTACACGACAGGTATAAAATCTAACTGAGCGAAACAAGAAAAATTCCTAGAGAAATAACGCAGGACCAAATCGAGTTGTTATACACACACACACTTAAAATGTCAGTTTTCTCACAAAGAGAAAGCTTGTCAGCTATTAAATCAATTAACATCCATTCAGTTGAGACACATGAGCAGCACAAAACAGTAAAAATGATAACCCTCTCTTCCTGGCACATATCTACCCCGACTGCAGTGCACCCGCACGCACACACACACACACGCGCGCAGTGCACCCGCGCGCACACACACACACACACGCAGTGCACCCGCGCACACACACACCCGCGCGCGCACACACACGCACGCAGTGCACACACACGCACGCAGTGCACACACACGCACGCAGTGCACACACACGCACCACTCCCATCTCCACAGTCAATTGTGGCCTGTGGCTGAAGCTGGTGTCACACGTCTTTAACACTGAATGTCTCTTCTCATCCTCTGCAACCGTTTCATTTGCCCTTGAACAAATGCCAACTTCTGACCGTTTCAGACGGTGATTTGTCTTTTCACACAAATGATCAATACACTTCTGCTGCGTATTAAAACGCCCTTTTAAAGTAAAGAAATATCTCAGTTACCGGCTCCAGATTCACCGTCAAAGGCAGAGCACCAGAGACAGTGGAAAAGGAAAGTAAAGTAACGGAATGGTTGGTGTGCACTGCCCATTGTGGAGAAACAATACGCCTGCCCCCGGGCCCTGTGTAAAGTCAGAGACAAGCCCAGTCCCCTCGCTGCCTCTGCTATTGTGCTGTGAGGGGAGGTGCCACTCCCATGTGACGCAGACTTCCTAAACGCTGCCCTCTGCACACAGGTCTTTACTGGCACGCCGGAGGGCTAGCGTTTCCCCAGCAACTTTGTCACCTTTTTACCTTCCTCTGGCATCTGTCCTCTAACGGACACCCCACCAGGCACCAGGCAAGGGTATTCATTTAGTGGACACTCCTTAAAGTGCATGCAGTCAGAGATATCAAAAGCACATCACACAAGCGGAAGCAAGTTGGTTAAAATACTAACAAAATGGCCACTCTCTACACTGTATACCAGTTAATGTCTGATTTATAAATGACATTACGATTAAATACAGGTTTACTACTCGCTTAAACTGATGTAGCGATATTGAGTACATGGGTCACCCTGTGAAACCCATCGAGGGTTGCGTACGAGACGATCATCTCCACTTCCGTTCAGGAGCTCGGGCCTTAAACACGGGTGTGATTAGGAATTCAGGGTAGCTTTTGGAAACACAAAACCCTGCGTGTGGAACGTTTACAGAAACCGCCATCTCGACGGCGACGGAGGGCCCACCGGAACGGCTGTCAGCACTGAGGCATGGACGTGAAGGGGCTCCCCACAATGTCTGCTTCTCCAATCATTTACGCAACGCGAGATCCCAGCTGTCGTCTGCTCAGCAAACGCTGTCACTTTAGCATGGTTATTCAGCGTTCGCGTGATCCTCCTCTGACTGCAGCTGACAAGCCCCCATTCCGACGCGTATAAATACATATAATATACTTATATACACTTATATATATACACTTGTATAAATACACCACCCGAGATTACAGGGTCATGCTTTGCATACTCGATTGCTTCAGAAATACAGAAACGAAGATGATAAGATTAAGTGTATTATTACCAGACGTCCACAATTTCACTACTAGACTGTTTAAAATTATCCGTGAGCACGTCACAATCCCAGTTGAAGGTACGGAGTAATGGCAGGCATATCCCACTTGAGGACCGCCCGCATACGGGCGGATGGCAAGCTATTTTTCTGACGTACAGACCTACCCTAATTATCGCCCCCATCAATGTCAAGTCAATAAATGCTTTCCCAAAACAGAGCATTGGGGATGGGACCTCAAATGGTAACTCGGCAGTTTTTTGGCACCTCAAGTCACTTTAAACTGTTGCCATGCCAGAACTCATCCAATCCAATACCTGATGACCGCCTGCTGTCCCTCACTTGGATTCTACAGACCATGCACTTTGTCTCCGTTTTACCGGTTATGGCTGCACAGATTTAAAGCCCTCATCAACCTCTGTGTTCTTTCATATTATTACAAATGCCACGTGGCCTAAAAAACAATATCCATTGGTTATTTTGAGAAGGAAAAAACAACATTTTGTTACTTCGGAATTTTTTATTTTTTTTTCCTGGACAGAGAATATAAATTTTAGGGATTCCAGAGAGTCCCACAGTAATGAATCCCACAGAAAACATTGTAGCAGGTAAATTCTGCCGTAACTCACACCAGCAGTTAGTGCTTAGCGCACCAATTTTTCCTTAGATGAGAGAAAAGGAAAAGGAAGACCAGTGGGGTGGCTGGATGCCGGATGACCTCAACAAGGTTGAGGACTGCTGTGAAGCTCCCAGTGTGGACACTGCCGTCATGGCCAGAGACTCGGCGGCCGGCAGGCCCAGAGACT
>JAOYSI010017253.1:13161-32140 GCA_025775065.1 Hiodon alosoides
ACACACACACACACACACACGTGTGTGTGTGTGTGTGTGTGTGTGTCACTGGTTGTGTGCATGTCAACCACGGCTGCTTAATTGATTGACTGAAAACCCCAGCCGCACTACAGACTACACAAGAGGCTGATGGGACATAGAGCAGGCTAAATGAGAGATTAGCAGTCATCGCTTCCTGAGTCCCGGGGGAGGGCTCTTTCATTTAAAGTGGCTTTTTATGAAAATAAACCACCAAACCGGCCCATGTCGGCCTCAGAAACTACCTCCCTATGACAACAAACAGGAAAAGCCCACGGATTCAGTTTCTGCCCATTAATGATGGAAAAGCATTTACTTAAGACTGGACAACATAAAAGGTCAAACATTGGCATAATCTTCATTTGAATTCAAATGGCCTAATCCAGCTGAGGAACATTATAGTTATACAAGTATATCTCACCAGCCTTAGAAAACGGTGATACCTCACTATTCATTTTAGTTTAAAAAAATTTCAATTTTCAATGTGCCGCTTGTTGCTAATATTCCACGAGCTGGAAACAGATTGATATATCTCAACAAAACTCCACATAACAAACAAATGTCCGTGCAAAAGAGGTGACTTTTATATCATTAAAAGTTTGGCACAGCTGCGTGGTTAAAGCACAATCCTGCTGCACTTCCTGAAAAGAAAAGGGAGGAATCAGGAAAGGAAGTCTGTCCGAGTCTACTGAGCGTTTATGTTTATGTCTTTATGTTAAAAGAGATTACCGCGTAAAAAATGACAGCAAGGGGCCTTTTAAGAGCTACAAAATAACAATACACTGCACCAAACCCGAATAAACAAATGCATTCTTCGTTGTTATTGACCAATTTTCGTTTGATTTTAATACTCTGTGATACGCGGTTGTGCACTCGGTTCTTTGAAATGATTACACTATTATTCAAAGACACACACGTAATGTATCACTTTAATACCTTTCAAGATTTAAAAGCATGCCATCTGTTGAAAACAAATGAACAAAAAGTACAAGACAGTAGAAGATCATATGGATTATGAAAGCAAGACCAGAGTTGGACAATTTAATAGAGTGCACTGTTGAAAACAGCAGAAAATCAAATGCTTTGGTGTCTTTAAAAGAGGTGCTCGTGTGGGGCTGAAACTGAGAGGAAGGAGTACTGAGAAAGCGAAAGCAGACTATTTAGGTCAGTATTTAGGGCTCTTTTACGGGGGGCCTACAGGCTGGCTTCCTCTGCTCAGCAGTGGTCTCAAGGGCCGCTCTGCCAAACCCTCCCCGTCCGCCTGTTGTCGGTAACAACGTTAAACCGCGACTGAGAGGCTGGACGCGTCTCGTCAGTGTCCGTGGCTGGTGCCACTGAAGGAAACCTGCTCTCAATCTCTGCAGGCTCACTACCATGCCTGGTCCCCACCCCTGCTTCGCTGTTCGCCTGTTTGCACAGAGGCCTGGCAGTTCACCATTACAAGGTTATCTATAGAATATAAACAGCTGTAATTCTTTACTGTGATCAAGTTTCAACTTCAAAAGTGTGCACCAACAAGTGGTTTAATAATGTAATCTGATATCTTAAAAGGTTTCATTTCTGTCTAAACAAATTTGACTGAAACATGTTGATTTGACATTTGGAAAAACAGCTGACAAACTTTAAACTTTTAAATGTATTTTTTTATTTGGTACATTACTGCATTACTGCAGAACTACATAACTATAACTATAATAGAACAACAATAACCCCACCCTTCCCCACAGTGTAATGAAATGTGTTGAAATTTTTTCTTTGCACCTACAAAAACAGAGTAACCACTTTTTGCGCGAGGGGGTCGGCGGAAGGCAGGGGGAACCGTTTGAGGTTCGCCCAGAAGGCCGTTATTCCCGAAGAGGATGAATCACCATCAAAACAAAATAAAGGGCCCACCCCCTCCGCTCTCACCTCTGAAGATTGTGAAAAAAACTCCTAAAGCCAATATTGCTCCTCTTCTCGATTACCAGCGGTAGTCACCGGGTCCCAGAGGTCCAGGGCGACCTGTGTGGGGCTCCCGGTTTCGTTTCCCTGCTGCCCTGCAGGGTGTCGCTGATGGCTTGCATTCCAGCAGTGGGCTGGACCACCTGTCAGCCGCTGCCCCCATATCGGCCTGCGCAAGAAGCCTTCCCCCGCAGAAGCCTTCCAGGAATCACGGCTCCCTCCGCTGCTCCCGCCCAAGGGAAACTCCTTAATCCAGTAGTGACGGGCGGGGAGGGGGGGGGACGCGAGACCACTGCCATCAGGCCCAGGGCGGATATCGAACGCGGGATCGCAGTGGATAGCAATCAGAGTGCGGACGAGGTCAGGAGGGTGCACGGCGTTGATGCACGGGCAGGCGCGGGCGTCTTTTTGTGCCAGGACCACAACGGGAAGAGATGGATTGACCACTCCAGCACTATGGGTCACCTTCAGGTTAGACCAACTGACAGCCCCGGTCCGCTGGAGCTCATCATCTTCTGGCAAACCAATCAATATCGGTCATCTCGCCACGGATCAAGATGTTTTTACAGCGCGCATTTTTACTCACCTGCGCATGCAAATGATGGCTGTGCCATTTGGAAAACTTTGTCGGAAATTAAGTAGGCTAAAGGAAAAGCCGAGACGTTTTCTATGGCGACGTAGAAAATCTCCGTTCTATATTTCACTTACACACTAAGGTCAGTGTCATTTAGAAATGTTTGGTGGTAGCAATGATACAACAATACCCTAAACACTAAAAGTCATAACCTTCTGAAACAAATACTATTATTGTTTTTTAATCTACCAAAGCAGCCAGGGGTACCTCACCGGAAAATCTGTGCATAACAGAGAGCCTTAATTATATGTTAAATGAAATCGATTAAATCAAGTGGAATAAAAGTCATTGATGTCACAGACAGGTCATCTACCTTGGGCCGAGAACATTTTTTTACAGTAATTTTTCAGACGTGTGTCTCAGAGAAGTGGTGAGGCACAGTGGTGTGCCTCAGAACCAGTGACTAACAGCTTGATGTCGCACTGCACCAAGTGAGGAACACCACTGTATTGTTAGCAATATCACAAGTGCAAGGACCGCAGCATCAGTAACCTAGCACTTTAATGGCTAGTCGGAGTTAAACCAGTAGGAGCCAAGTTCAGGGCTCTTAATTGATTTTTCTCCCGCTTAAAAAGAGCAATCAGGAAACCCTGTTGTTTTATACTGGGAAAGGGCTTTTCGTTTTTTAATTAGCAAAAAGCAATAGCTTGTCTCGAACAACTATACAAATATTATTTCTCGGTTCCTCTGTCCTCTGTCTCCAATAAAACACCTCAGCCTTTACTCATTGCTCCGCCCCCCAGCGCCTGGTTCTGGAGCGGGGTTTTAATTGGCCGCTAACGGACCGCCAGCCCCAGTCACTGGGTAGGCTCAGAGAGACTTTCCCTCCGAGTGCTCCTATGTCTCTGCCGTGGATCAATAAGAGCTGGGCGAGTCCCACCCAGGGGCAGGTGGCAACGCTGCAGCTACCAAGGAAAATCAAGAGGCTAATGGATGGCTAAAAACAGGCTAATCAGCTTAGGGGACAAACATGTTGCTAAATTAACAACCTTTACCTTCGCTGTAATATCATAAAAGCCCAGTCTGAACTGAACGCGAGGGTCTGGTTTCCTCACATGATCGAAAAGAATAAAAAAAAGTATTTATTTTTTAAATTATTACTGGTATTTATTTGTCTGATGCTAGTAGAACAGCCAAAACATTAACCAATAAGCAAATATTAGTATTCCTGTAGATCTGATTGAAGTTTTGCTTGGAACAAGGAACACTGTATGTAGAACACACATGCTTATAAAGAAACACATGCATTAGCAGATCTGGGGTAGAGGACCACTAGGGTGATGGATACAGGGGAGAGGGTCACTAATATAATGGGGAGAGGGGAGATAAAAACAGGTTTCCTATAGAAAAGAGAGGAAGTCCTTTTGTCTGAGGTTGAGAGCAGGCAAGAAATGTGTGGCATGTTGGCAGTATTCAAACTGAAGTTGATGCATACTTGGTTGTCACCTGATCATGGAAAAATGACTGCCAGTTTTGGCAGGTACCAAATGCACATTAAACTTTATGCACACAATCGCATGACCGGTTTTATTTTAATACATATTTTGTATGTATTGTATGCCGATTTGCAATCCCTATCTGATAAAAAGAAATAAATGTATGATAGCAGCATCACTCCACTTTTGAGTAAGAGCTCTTTGCAACTCCATTAAAGTTTACCTTTATATCCAGTGTAAATAATTCTTCACTCGTAGCTAGGCAGAACAGCATTGAGTTTCTCACTGAACTGAACTAAAAAGCTGAGCAGTGTACGAGCTGTGAACGGGCTCCCCACTGTTTGGGCATGCCTCTGCCAAACCCTGTGGCGTGACAAATGTCTTTGACCCCCTTCGCCTGTTAAGGTCAGAGAAAGAGCACAAGTCCAAAAGCTCCAAATAGCACAAATAGGGGTACAGATTTTACGCCACAAGGGCCGCCTGGGCCCCTCTGCTGGTAAGTGCCACAGTATACCCCGGCACTAAATTTAGAAGTCCCGCCTCCTGTTCGGCTCCAAGCAACCAACCCCCCCCCCCCCCCCCAACCCTCGCATTTTGGCCTTCCTGACTACTTCACTTGTTACTGGGCAAATGTACACCGTAAATCCTAAATCACAGATTAATGGAGGATAGATTGGGGAAACGTCAGATTATACCGGGCTGCACCCATGTGACTCTGATGAGCCGTTTCAAAATGGATATTGTTCTCCTGTTGGATCAATGCAGTGTGTCCTTAAATATTCCTTAAAAGGAAATGTTGGTGCAGGTTAATGTTTAGGTCATGTCTATATCTTTAAAAAGCATCCATGATGTGACGTAAATATGTTTTTATGGTTTTAAATTTTTCAATCAGGAACGGCATGTTTTAATTAGGCGAAGTGCTGTAAAAGGACAAAGATAACCACATTAAAATACTCAATAGGAATAGGAAAGCAATATTTGAACTCTAGTCTGGACATAAGAGTGCCTCAGAAACCACTGCACAGTATTTTTACAACATTCATCTGAGTAGGAGGCTTACAATCGGAAAAGACTGATATCAGGCATCACAAAGAAGCATGCATAAAGCATTCATGAATAAAATTCATAACTCAAGACTCATAACTCTTTAATGACACCATCGCAAACAGAGGAATTCTGATGTACCCTTAATGCTATGAAATATGAAGCTATGTCACATGAAATATGAATGAAACATGTTAGACGGAATCAATTTTTCAGTGTCAAGAAAATAACAATAATGCTAACTCAATCTGAAAGGTGCACTCAGCACATGTTTTATGCATTGAGGCAGAGTTCCACAGGAGAGAGGACTGAAGTAGTATTGTAAAGTTCCTCTCAAATCAAAAGTATTGTAATAAGTGAGACAAAGAAATATGCAATTATTTTCATTGACTTACTGGTTATAAAATAACTTTTTTAAGTTTATGCGGTTGAATAAACAATTTTTAATTTATTTTTATTCCGACTTGTTATACAATAGACAAGTTTTACGTTTTACTCTGTAAAATGTCAAACGTAACTCAGAATTCTCACGTTCTGACACATTTTCCATTTGAAAACACGCAGGTTCGTGCAACCCTCTAAAAACACTTCAGTGCGACATGGGAAATGACCAAGCTACACAAGTGTTTTTATCTTGACTGTGGTCCAGGGGCTATAAAGTCTAGGACCTGCTGGGGTAGCGAGGTGAGACTATCCCACGGCTAAAATGCCACCCAGGAACCACATGTGACTCCCGCCAGTACAATTAGAGAGCCGTCCAGCATGGCATGAATGGACACAAACAATCCAGCCATGGCAACAGACCGCAGACCGGCGCACAACCAATCCTCTCCGTAATTAGGAAAGAATTCATATTCCCGCTAAGGCTGCGTTATCGCTTAACGAACAGCAGTCTGTTGGCCAGAACCTGGGAGCCTAACCGAAGCCCAAGCTCATCGATTACAACAGGCTTTTACACAATCGGCGGTGTCTGTGGCCAATCCAGTGAGTATCAGCGATCGGGAAAAATCCCGCTTCCTGACTCTAAGCATAGAGTGGGAATCATGTATATTCCAATGGAGGAGTCACAATCCTGCATCGTGAAAAATGCTGTCGGATATGCAACCATGCTAGTTAGTTGCACAGATGCAAAACATAGTACTGTAGAAAGTGCTGTTTGCTACAAGGAAAAGCCCATGTGATCAAACGGAGCATTTGAACTCTTCTAGTACATCATTTTATTGCAATTGAGAGCTACTACAATGAGGGCCAGACTGTATTTAGGCAAATGCATAGCTTTTAGAATCACAGTTGCGTTGCCAGGATGATGAAAAGAAGAAAATTGGAGGGAAAGTATTGTCCTTTTAAACAGCCATTAAACAGCCAAGGGGGAAACATATTAAATGTCAGGATATGACTGAATAATATCCCTTTGTTGATTTGACATTTCCATTTAAACTAAATTGCATGCAAATATTCCTTCATACAAAACTTTAGATTCGTCCAGTTGAACCCCCCTACAGAGTACCGTTTGGACCCGTATAATTCAGGTGGAAGGATGGGTGAGCAACTACCAGTATCAACCGTCTTCCAAAATTTATCAGTTCATTACTATGATTTTGACATTATAGATTAACAGATCAACTTCCGATATCCTGCTTAAAAACAGGCAAACTGTTAGGCAAACTGTTTTTACACAAAATGTGTAGTGTGTATGTTTCTACCTATTTAAACTTTCCTTGACATAGGTTTTTCATTCCAGCATGTTACTCCAGGGCTTTCTGTTTAGTAGAACGTAAGACGTGGGTGGTGATCATCAGCAGAACGTTTGCCTTTCCCAGTACAGCTGCAGTCCACCCTGAGCTGAGGGATTTGCAGTCACATAGTTTCTCCACTGTTGAGTCCTAATTAACATGGAACTGTGGGAGAAACTTAAGACTAATCTACCCCCATTAACACGCACACACACACACACACAAAAAAGCTATATACACATATCACAGAGACTGCTAAGGCCTCCTTTTAAGTGCACCGACCAGGCACTGGGGTCTAACCTTTGCCCTTCTGCGCACAGGTCAATAGGCATTTCACCCTCTGACAATGGGAAACGTCTCATGGGATGCCTGCTCCTTTGATCAATTACGTAAAAATCTACCCCTTCATAAAATTACTGTTGTACCACTTTTGAAACAAATGCCAAGTCAGCAAAAATTGCCTCTAGGATAATGATCTGGTTGGAGCTTGGCAGATGCTGGGCTATAACATCTGGACTTGGCGCACAGATGTTGCAGACTCACTCCTGTCAGCTGTCCTGTCTGCTGGCTCCAATCTCCCATGGGGCCATGCCGTAAAACACCCTGACCCTTTTCTGTCCCACAGCTCCTCACACGGGGCCAAATCTCTCACTTTGGCCAGAGCGTCTAATGCATTCCATTTGTGACCATTCGGACTGACACAACAGAACTTATCCTTATCATCCAGCAAGTTGCATTTACTGTGTCTAAGCAGAGGCCCGCGAACGCAATCCCTGACTCAGTCTTTTAATGGTACTCATTACCTCTCTGCCTTGCAATCATATTTCCAAGAATGGACTGATGCAACGACCTGGCAAAAGAGTACTTTCCTAATTAAGGGCCGTTGGGTTAAAACATATGTATAGTTGGTTATTCATTAAAGTAAACTTAGACAAGCTGTTTGTTTGGAGCAAGCATTTAAAACTCCTGGGATTCATTTCCTTGAGTATAATTTTCAATTAAATCATGTTATGACTCATATAATTAATTCATGACAAACGATTTTTAAAATTGGCATGGTATAGTAATACATTTAAAGTGGACAAAACTGTAACAAAATTATTTTTTCGATATGGATATAAATGGATGTATTAAATAATAAATATGTCTTAGAGGCCACACCCACTGGACATATTCATGCGTTTAATAGAATCTAATAGAAGCTGATTCGCCTTAGCTTGTCCTTTATAGTAAAACAGACACAATATCTTGGCTGAAAAACCGCTTAGTCGACGAGACATATTAGCGGTCAACTAGTTCCCATATAGGTTCACCTTTGATTCACTTCATGGCACAGCTTACGTACACTACACATTCTGGAGGTATTATCTTTTTCCAAGTTAAAAGTACAGTTTAACAGGAGTCAAATTTGTGTTTTATCAACAGAGTGACCCACTGAATGTGAAAGAACCATCACAACTAGAACGGCACGCAAGCTGCGCGTTTGTGTCTGACAAGCTAACATAATGAGGAGAAGCAGCAATATACTGTGCTGAACAAACACAGCGGAACATTCCAGACATCTCCCACCGAGTACGAAAAGGAGGTGCGGTCCTCTTGGGATTGTTAGTTCCCATGCGCTAATGCAACCGACGGGTAAGGAGGTTGAAGAGGAAAAGCGAGGCGCGACGAAAGCCTTTGGGGAAAGTGAAGTGAGCTGGCAACTGCTCACCAGGAACTCGGCTCCAAAGACAGATTCAAGTAAACGGCTTCAGGGGTCCCAGGCGGACGAGAGGCTAAGAGACATCTGCCAGAACTGTCACTGTCCGACACGACCCCAGCGACCACCAGGGCTGTCAATTACCGAAACAACTCCCAAACCCACACACCCCCCTCCCCGCCACTGATCCACACCCCCCTGCTACTGCCAGGACTGGACTACACTGGGCTGGATTTTTCTGTAAATAAATGGATGAAATCCTTCCAAATTCCATACATTTCTACCAACAATAGCCTGCCCATAGGAACTCCACAACAAAGCATTACTCACCAAATGCCCTTATCCAGGGTAATGTGCCAGCTTACACATTCAGCATGCCCAATCCACCTATAGGATTTTGTACCGGCGAAATGCAAACTAGAACGACACTGGAGCAAGGCAAAAGACCGGGATTACATTTGGCTCCTACTCCCTAAAACCTAGCAGTTTTTCTGCGACGTTTAACCGTTTCAGCCGTTCTGTTCCTCTTGGCCCTGCGAACCGGGTGGGTGTGGGTGGAGAGGTGAGTCCGGGCCGGGGCTGAGAGGGGGGTGATTAACGCTGGCAGTCATCCACTCTCGCCACACTTAATGATTCACAGATTCACCGAGGCTAGTCCCTCGTGTGGGCGTGGGTGTGGACAGAGGGGGATGGGGGCAGCGTGGCACACTGAAGCAGGGCCGTTCTCATTAATTGGGCACTCCCGAGGGGAATGGGCCAAAAGACTGCATGCCATGTTATCAGGGCAGGCGATACAGAAGGTTGGGTATGTAGCTTCCCTGTGGTGACACTGGGTATCAAAGACCCAAAGATCATTATAATCATGTTCCTATTCCTTTACCGGGATACCGAGTGAAAGTAACCTCTGCTTTACTCTGCCTCGTGGTTAGTAATTAGCTAAGTGACAGTGTGACAGGCATGTGAATAACCATGAGCTATATTATGGCAAATATGAATTTCAAATATGAGAGACAATGCTTTTTTAACGATATGAATGTCCGGAATAAAATCAACCCCCTAATAACAGCATGGCCAGAGACAATACGTCTGCTTTCAAGAATATTTTTGTGTCAAACTACCACATGCATGAGGAATTATACGGCTCCAAATAATTTAGAATTCAGAATTTTTCCTTTGTTACATTACTGGAACATAGCAATGAAAGGATGAATGCCTTAGCTTATTGTGATCAAATGGTCTACATACTCCAGTTATTCACTTTTACTTGCAAACATTGATAGGACAGCCACGTGCCAATAACATAAACAGGCCTATAAAATGAATCCATAAACCTAATTTCATATGATAGTGGAAAATGTACATCCTATAAAGCTCTCCAATACAAGTTTATTGGAAAGTGTGAAGTAATACTCTCTGCGCGTACATAGTAATTATTTTAAAATGAAGAATTAACCAAATGTAGAAGACAATTAAAATATCACCTGAACTAAAAAAGTAAAGTTTGACTCTTTCTGGGATACTGCTTTCAGGCATGAACAGATTGTGAGAATAAATTCTTGGCGGGAAAAGCTGAATCTTCTAAACTGGCTGCACTGTGTAATATTGGCCCAAAAAGCCTTGATTACCTTACGCTGAAAGCAGAGGCCCTGTTGTTTTTGGCGCTTCAGGTTTAGACTTCGAACTGAGTTTTGGCCTATTTTTTCCTAGCACGCCTAATTATGAATATCTTGGTGATGTATTATATTTGTCTAGCAGATTTACACAGGGTGATGTCCATATCTTATGTCTGACACATTTTCCGTCTGTAGATCACATAGCTCGTGTTCAAGGGTGCAACTAATGTGCCCTGTCCCACCAACTCGAATCAGGGATCCTCTGGTGGGTAAGTACAGCAACCCGACCCGTGCTCAGCATGGTCTTTAGCCTGGCCTGAAAATCCCTATGGAAACCAAACCGTTGTTGCGGCATATTCCTCCACACATTTGCGTTGCAGCACGTCAATAAGCTAACCGGGGAGCTGCCGCTGAAAATGCCAATGGATAAACAGTTGAGCTCACTCAGCGAGGCGACCTCGGTGACCCTGATCTGCTGATAACTTAAGCGACTTTATGGAAGGTCACAGCACCAAACTGCTACAGTTTGTTCGTGGCCTGGAAAATGAACGTGACCTGTGTGGATCCAGCTTACATAATACATTACACTGCGTTTCAAAAGATGCCTTTAAATTTCAAACACTATTCCCCCATTTTAAATGTAATCAAACCCCATGAAAGATTGGTTAATAAGACTGTTTACTGACAACTTATGTAAATTGCCCACAGATTAACTTAAACAAAATGCGAAAATGCGCTAGGATCAAGCGTTGCTGAGAGAGAGTCGTGTATCAACAATCAAGCCTAACAGAGCAGCAAGACGAAAGCTGCTGACTCAACCGGAAACAACGGGATCCTTTCCCTAACAATAACAACTCGCCCATCAGGAACTGTGTAGAAATCATCTCGCTCCTTATAAATCTGCAGACTTTTCCCAGGGCAAAACTTGATCATAGAAACATCTCAGATCCAAGGTTATCAATGGTTTCTCTAATCCATTGACGCACCATTTATTTGTCCAGGTCTGTGAATATGGAGTGCAATCTGCATCTGGGAAGACTCTGGTTCGCTGTGCTCAAACAGGTGGTTTTGGGAAAGGGGGCATAAGCCTTCTGATCTTCAAGAGAAATGTTGCCCCTCAAGCAGGCAAGAGGGCGGAAGCACCAAATTTCAATCAGCACAAACGGCCACAAAATCACGTCCCTAATACGATACAATAAGACCCTTCTGAGTTTTAGTTTTCCCTGGATCGTCCTTTGAAAGGCAGATACATGACATCTGCTTGCTCCTTTTTCGTCTTATCTCGGTTAAATAACAGTGCATTTGTGATAGGGATCAGGGGAGGGGGAAAAAAACAATTCACTGCCCTGGCTCAATCACCCACAGTTCCCCTCGCAATTAGCAGAGGTCATTGTTCATTATGGAAAGAAAAGGGTTATAACAATGGCTCCCTTTGACAACGGGGTAGGATTATACGCCACCCTATGCAAACAGAGGAAATGATTGCAACTCCACAATTTAATGTCCCATGAAACAACAAAAGCGGTTCTTTACAAAACAAACATCAGCTTTCCAAGCCCAAACCACCGAGACAGAGAGCAATATTAATAAAAAATGCAACAGTTGAGTTTCTAAAGCCAAGATATCCCCAGGTTTTTTTTTTCTTACCTCCCCAAACTGAAATTTAAGTCAAATTGCTCTTGTGGCTGGGCTACATGTAATTACTAGCAGTTTACGCACTCCTGAATAATTGGTTACAGAGCTCTTATGAAATGTGTGCTCTCACATGAGGCAGGAGGCCTACACTGTGGTGTGTGATAGTCTTCTACTTGACAATTATTTGGGGCTGAGCTGCCAAGAAAAAAGTTTGTAGGCACATACCAAACTGGGAAACGGTCTTTGAAAAAAAACGATCCTGAATATAAGACAAATCTCCACTTACTGAAAGGTCTGGATGCCCCTCGAGTCTGGTATAGAGAGCCTGCAGTGGTGATGAGCTGGATGAGGACCCGCTGTCTGGCTTACCTTCTGCAGGAGACAAGGAGGACAATAACTCAAACAGCGCCAGCGAGATGCCCATTGTTGAACCTGGACGTTCCACGGGGCAGGCTGAGGAGGGGATCGTCCTCGCGCTGGTTTCCATGGGGACTGATAGCATCAGGAATGCACATTCCATTCCAGCCGGGCAGCTGGAGGCAACGGCGGAGATAAAGGGTGTCTCTGTCTTTGCTCACTTGGTTTCGCAGCGATCCGAGAGGGCTTCGTGGCGGTCGTGGTCGTGCTTTACGGGTCACGGTGATGCGAATACCAGATTAAGAGCTATACCAGAACGACTGGGCTTGGGGGTCTTTTCTTTGACAGTACACCCTTCAGTGCCAAACGCCTTGTGAGAAGACAAAAAGAAACCACGGCGGCTGCTGCTTAGCGTCTTCATTCACAAACTCGGACAGTTCCCTGAAAAGCCGCAGAAAATGTAATTCTATGGGTAAAAAGGTCTGATAACTGAGTCACCTTTAGAGATGCTTCTTCAACTACATAGTTTTGAGTTTAAAGCAGTATGATGATTATGCAGGTGCTTGCTGTGATTATCTGTGTCTGTGATTAGGAACCAGGTCACAGGGTCAAGCAGGCCAGACCTTCCTTATATTTCAGCCCCGTCCCTGAACCAGTCCAGTGACCCAGTTTAGCATCCCTCCGTCACAGGCCTCTTGGTTCTGATTCCAACCAAAATGACATTAGCCAGAACTATGTGGCACAATTGCTTTTGGCCCATAAGCAGCAGAGCTTTAATGTCGAGTAGAATTAAATCAAGTTCATTTTTATAAATACATATTCATTTTGCTTGACGTATATTGCAACACGATCATGCTGTTGCTCATGTTATAGAAAAACTGGGCTATAGAAAAAATCTCCACATAGAATACAAATTACAAGGCCAGAAACAGTGAGAAGGTTAAATACCATCTATAGACATTTCTGTTCATGAGGTGAGCCTTAAAAATGTGACACTCTTAATTTGACTTCCATTTGTGAGGTTATCGTAAATACTAGACCTACAGATAAAAGGGCCTATAAAGTATGTGAAATGTATAAAATCAGATTTTATAACGAAGAAAATGTGTCTGTAGTTTCTATTCTTCTTTCATTAAAGGGTGCAGACAGAGTGCTGATTAAGGCAGGGTCGGGAAATAAATGACCAACTGTACAAAATTACTTTTATATTTTTGCACACAAACACACCTCCACCAACACATTTCTTCCACGAAGGCCTTGTGGCAGATAACTGCCCACTGATGTGAAATTCAAACCAGGATTAAATTCACACTTCAAAGGCACCTAATTTACTTAAGAGCTTAGTTGGAAGAAAAAGGAGAAAATAAGCTTTATACAAAGTGGGTCCCTAGAATCAGGACTGAAATGAACTGCTCAGCGGCTAATGAAGTCCTCTCCCTCGAACCCCTGCTCCCAGCACCCCAGCTGCTGGCCAGAAGACTGCAGAAGGGGTGGGTGGGAGGCAGACGCTGACGCAACCCCACAGCCGTCGCCAGCACTAGGAGCCCCACATCTGGACGGCATGCCTCGCCCCTAATATAACTTTCTTTGCTAGCCTGCCCCGTTCGTCCGATACAGCCGCTTTGAAGCTTCAGCCCAGCGGAGCAGCCCACAGTGGCCCGGGAAGGCGTATTTCTGCCCTGCTGGTATCTAAAAGCTCAATCCTGACTGGCCGGAACGTCTCTCTCCAACGTTCCACATGCGTTCACAAGATGGAGCTCAAAACACACGCGGGGTGGATGTGATTGATGGAAGACAGCCAGATTCCTTAAGAAGGGCCAGATTAACTAACTTCAATCAAAACTTCATGGAACAATAGCTGTCAGTCAGCTATGCTAAGGCTTTATGTGTGGGGAGTTTGGAGTGACATAGCTGGAATTCTTCCTCTCTATTCTCACCTTATGTGTTCACCACATGTGGAGTATAATACATTTGTTACTATGACCCTTAATTTAGGATTTAGAAATTGGCACATCAGTATAGAAGTTACACAGAGGACGTTTAGAGAAAGAGGAGGCTGGAGAGTAATTACTAAATTACGGAGTTAAATTCAATTAATTTAAAAGGTATCTCTCATCATGGTCCCTAGTAAATATAACATACTCCAGTGCAGTACAGCACAGCCAATACCTGCGGGAGGCAAGCTGCATCTTCAGAAGATTCTTACCTGATACGGGCTAATCATTGCAGTGCCAATACATAGAATGTGGCGGCAAAAAAAGAACAACAAAAAAAAAATTATAATACACATATAATATACCACAAAAAAGGTAGTATTTACCGCTAGACATGCCGTGATGTTAAAGTGCATCTGTTTCGACGAGCGCTCTTTAACAAAATAAATAAATAAATGATTTCCCAGTATAACCGGCGCGCCTACCCCGCGAATATCGGTAAATAGGTAGGTATCTAGTGCAGCAATTATGATGTATGTGTTTATCGAAAATATGCATTTAATGTTAAAATCCAATGCTATACTGTTTATGGTTAAACATAATTCTACTCATGACGAAATAACTAATACTTAATTTCACCGTTTTTGTTTTTATAACAAATTAAATAAACCCTTTCCCGTGTAAAAACTGATGATACACACCCTAAACATTCTTTGAAGAGAGAAACTCGTAATAATCACATTTATGAAATGTTAGTATAATCCGAATTAAATAACTTTGAGCAACACAACTAATAATATTACATTTCAGAAAACGGTCTCTAACGACAAAAAGTCGCGTTTTTAAATGTTAAAAAAATGTTTTTAAGACTACGCACTGTGAATGATGGTGTTAGATACTATGCCAACAAGTTGTAATCCGCATTTCAGAAACATTTTTCCTAAATAAAAACACGGACGACCGTAGAATCGTGGACTTTCCTTACCTTTCTTTAGCTGCAGCCCAACGGAAAAAGTGTTGATCAGTGATCCTGTCTGCTCGGTATTTTTTTTTTATTTTTTTTTTTTTTTGACTCAACTCGACTTCGAGCCAGAGATTCGCTGTGGCATGAAATCTGCAAGACTTACATATTTCTTTATCACGCAAGGGACGGAGGACAGGATGCAAATGTGAGTACGCAAAAGAAAAAGTCACTTTAGCACGGATTAAAATATCCAAAAAAAAGTCGCTGCATGAGATGCCGTCTGAATAAAGTGAACTACTTGCAGCGGGTGCGCACTTGCGTGTACGCTCGCAACAGCTATCTGTGACATACTACATTCCTTTCCCCTCTTTTGGATACTCCTGCTTGTAAATACATTATAACGGAACTGGGACACCGCAAGGCATTATGGACCGTTTTAAAGCTGCAATGCACTTTCCCAACCCAACTGCAGAATATTGGAAATACCTAATTGAAACACTCACTGAAAACATCTCCTTTAGAACTAAATTACGAAGGGGCAAAATATTCAGAAAAAAATATTTGGCGTGGTGGAAATACCAGAGTGCACCTACCATGTGACAAAGTGTGTTTAGGCCTTTTTATTTCTTACCAGTGTAGGGGTGTTTACCCTTCCTGAATCCATTTGCTATATCTTACTGTAGTCAAGAGTACTAGGGTTGTGTTCAAATACATTTCGTATATACACATAGATTTCAGAAGTAAATCACGCCAATACATTTTGCACACTGAATTGAAATCTTCTGGTTTGGAGGATTTTGGGATCGGAGTTTACTGGTTCTCGTAAAGAGGTGTTAAGTAAATTAAAGAATGATGGTCATTGCCATAAGCTGGAAATATAAAGATATTTCATTAATTTAAATTTTAATTAAATATAAAATTATTTAATCAATGTCAATTAATTAATTATTTACCATTTTCTTTTATTATATACTCGCTCAGTTCTGGAATCGCCATCTTCACAGCTCTCCAACACAACCCCAACCTAACTCGCCGATCCACCCGCCTTTGTGTCATTTAACTCTCTTCAGGCCATGCAACACGTGTAGTTGACCAACAGTGATTTCCCAGTGGTGCTGTGAGCCTGTGAAGTCACTGGATTCGCCACATTTCATCAGCTGAGCGAGAGCGGGGATTCATCGTCCCACATTGGGCTTTTTATCCAGGTTCAAACCTGCCTGGAGCCCATCCCAAAATTATTATTTTTAATCCTTCCAACACATTTTTGTCAAACTAATGGGACACCATGAGTCTATCTGGCGATTAAGGCCTCAAGTGTAGTCTGTTACCTGATACGTGATAAGTCAGCACACATGCCTGGTCAGAACATACTATTGGTTATCTTTCCATGTTTGCTTGTTTTTTATTAGAATTGATGAACAGCTGCCTTCGTGACAAACCACCAGTGACTATTGTTTTAGTGAGGAAAAAAGTGTGTGTCAGAGTGCTTCTGCTGACTGGAGAGGACAGTGGAAAGGGAGGAGTTACTTTAGCTCCCTTCTGTTGTGGTAACACATTACGATTCAATATTTCAAAGTTTTTTTAATTCAGAAAAAAGTTACGTTCTGAGTGAAAAAAAAAGAAAAAAATATATACTCGCATATTACAGTTTGCCCCCCGTGTCCATAGAAGTCTAGTCAAGAAATGTATTTTTAAGTCACCGACCTGCTTGACTTGCTGAAGAAAAGGGGGGGAGGCAGATGGTGTAGCTAATAAAGACCAGGCTTTGTATCAGAAGGTTGAAGTTTCAAATCCCAGAACCCCTGAACACAATGCTTAACCCAAAATTATTTCATTGTAGAGAGCAAATTTTATATAGTTTAACCTGAAACAACAAATAGCAATATATAAATACATATACCATGTATAATTACTATGTTGTAATCTAATAAACAACTTGAGTATCACCCTGCAAAGCCTGGTCATCGACAGCGGATGAATCATACAGATGGGCAGATATGGTGTTCAGGTAGGCAGAAACCAAAGGTGAGATGCGTGGGCCAACTCGGTGCTCTGCTGCAGGCTGTCTGTGCAGCTGGTCTGTGTAGACCTCTCACCAGAGTTCCTCCCTTCTGTCTAATCTGTAATGCCTCCCATCTTTTAATGCTGTACAGTAGAGTGTTTCTGCACTAGCAAAAAAGTGAAATCCCATCCTATTTCTTAAATATATCATGGCCAACGTGGAAAAAAACAAAACAGGGGATATGAATACTCTGAGGGCATTGTATACATGATACCATCCTGTCCAGAGAACTTAATGAAAAGATCAGAATCCAAATGATCATTGTTGGATGAACAGAGATGTAGAGTTTTGATTCCTTAAAATGAAAACCAGAAGCCCCTGGTTTTAGCGATTCTGAACAGCTCGATCCTTGGGGGGAAAAACACATTTTTGGTCATTTCAGCGAAGATGGAATTTGTGTGGGCTTGGAGTGTATATGAAATACTTGTGTCGGAGTGAGAATGGGGAGGGTGTAAATCACAGCAGGTCCGGGGGTGCGGTGCGGGACGGGACAGAACCGAGGTCCCTCTGATTCACAGTGTAATCAATAACGGCTCGCCTCGCTCTCCGCTCATTTATCTCGCGTTTCAGAGCCTCCACTTTCAGGAAAAGCCGGAAAAGCGATGACCTCAACACCAAGTCGTTCTTTTAAAAAGCCCTCATTGAGAAACGATTCGATTTACAGGCTTTATTTTTTAATACCCCTGCACTCCTGTGCCTGCTGCCTGCTTCGTCATCCATTTCCGCTCATCCAAACTCAGTTATGACGTACGCATGCCAGGACGTGAAGGGCAGCATGAAAAGTTTTTTGGAATGAGATGAAGTGGAGACTTGAGCGCCTCCCGAGTCTACTGAGTGGTTTGGTCAGTAAAAGCTCACCTGGACAGCCTCTACTGTCAGCCCTATGAGTTCAAAATCCAGATGATGTCCTTTCATCGATTCTTCGGCTCCTCACTAACCAGCATCCGCTTCTCCGAGTGCCTGCAGGCCTCCATCGAGAGGGACGTGCCTCTTCTCCAAATCGACATTGAGCCTCACGTGCTGGCACAACCTGCCGAGTGTAAAGGAGAGGGGCGGCTCGAAGAAGACTGGGATGAGAGGACAACACTCACAAACTGCTGTCTTAAGTAGGAGTGATTGGGGAAGTTTTTCCTGTGCTTTTCTTCTCTCATTCACACACATCGCACACAAATTACAAAGTTACCGAAAGAGACTCTTCTAAACTTTCATGTTATCCTGACAAGTAGTCTTTGGCCCTTTGGAAATTTAAACTGAAACCTCTGAAAAGCCTCTCCGCTCTGTCTGTTTCAAAAAAGGCGGCCGCCGTGCCAGCAATATAGTTTTCCGAACCGTGATGATTGTATCAAGGGGCGTAAAATTGCCCAGAAGAGCCATATCTTGTTTATTTACCTGACCACACACAAGGGACAGCCACAAATTACAATGATAGCTCTTTTACCACTATGTGCCTCCACCTTTCTTTTCGTAAAGCGAAGTGACTTGGCATGTGTACTTCCCAAAGTACACATGCCCAGTCACTATTTCCAAAAGCTATTGATAACAATGTTCTTGCAATTAAGCAGTTTAACTCTGATTGCTTTCTAAATGGCAGAAGCTGGTCCCAGCAATGACACATGCTCATGAGATCGATTACTGGTTTGCATAACAGATAGCAAATAGCAGTTATTTACAAATATTGGTTTCCTCATTAGGACACTGCTATTAAACACAAATCAGCCGCACGCTGATTTATGGCGGCTGGCATTTATACATGTTTTGCCCAACCCCCTGCATCCCAGCCTGCCTAATGGTCTATCAGATACACTTTGTCCAAGCCACCGAAACCTCGCCAGCTGTGGAAATGAAAGCATTCAAGCACGGATGTTGGATGGGGCTTATAGCGAGCCCCACAAATCCAACTGTGGAGAAC
>JAOYSI010017263.1:3997-30186 GCA_025775065.1 Hiodon alosoides
TATTTTACTGGGGGCGTTTTGTAGATCGCCTCCGCCGAGGGACGTGTTTGTGAACGTATGTGTGTGATCGTGTGTGTGTGTGTGTGAGTGTGAGTGTTTGATCGCGTGTGTGTGAGCGTGTGTGTGAGTGTGCGTGTATGCGTGTGAGTATGCGTGTGAGTGAGTGAGTGTGTGTGAGTGAGTGTGTGTGCGTGTATGCATGTGAGTGAGTGAGTGAGTGAGCGAGCGAGCGTGCGTGCGTGCGTGCGTGCGTGTGTGTGTGTGTGTGTGTGTGACTGTGTGTTAGGGGTGCATCAGGGCTTCATTACAGGAGCGGTGTTTGTGAGTGAGTGAGTGAGTGAGTGTGTGTGTGTGTGTATGCGTGTGAGTGAGTGAGTGTGTGTGAGTGAGTGTGTGTGCGTGTATGCGTGTAAGTGAGTGAGCGAGCGTGCGTGCGTGCGAGTGAGTGAGCGAGTGTGTGTGTGTGTGTGTGTGTGAGAGTGAGTGTGTGTGTGTGACTGTGTGTTAGGGGTGCATCAGGGCTTCATTACAGGAGCGGTGTTTGTGAGTGAGTGAGTGAGTGAGTGAGTGTGTGTGTGTGTGTGAGAGTGTGAGTGTGTGTTAGGGGTGCATCAGGGCTTCATTACCGGAGCGGTGTTTGCGCTCAGCAGTCTGACTGTGCTGACTCTCCGCTGCCCCATGCGTTTCCCTGGCACAGTGTGGTCCTCTGAGGACGCCCCTCTCTCTTCTCCGGACGAGCGGGAGAGAGCACTGCTGGCCCCTCGTGGGAATCGAGTGCCTTAACCACGCGCCCCTCTCACTGGCCTGCGTTCCTGTTTTTCCCCCTCACTGAGGAAGCTCCGAGCTGCCAGCTGTGGATAAATAAGGCCGAGAAAGACTGCCTCTCTGGTCAATTCACATGTTCCTCGTGCGCGTTCACATTCATGGTGCACGTTCACTTTCCTGGTGCACGTTCACTTTCCTCATACACGTTCACTTTCCTTGTGCGTGTTCACATTCCTGGTGCGCGTTCACGTCCCTCGTACACGTTCACATTCCTGGTGCGCGTTCACTTCCCTCGTACACGTTCACATTCCTGGTGCGCGTTCACTTCCCTCGTACACGTTCACATTCCTGGTGCGCGTTCACGTCCCTCGTACACGTTCACATTCCTGGTGCGCGTTCAGTTCCCTCGTGTGCGTTCACATTCCTGGTGCTCGTTCAGGTTTGATTTTCAGACGACCGCTTGGACATGACACTCTGTTTGAAAACAAACGCATAATCACTTGCTCCAATCGTAACATTTTATTTCTCTCTTTCTCTCCTTTCTGTGATGCACGTGCACTCTCGCTTGCATTGACGTGCACTCTCGCTTATTTCAACTTATATCATCATCGCTGGCCCTTTACCAGGAGCATCAGGCTCATCTGCCTAGGTAGAACCCCAGTCACTGCCCCTCCCGGCGGCTGTGATTTACAAACCCCCCTTTCCCCACAAGCCTATTACGGCCCATTCGGGTGAAGTGCTCGTATTCCAGTGGGCGCCCTTGTCCAGGCGGCCCTTGCCTATGAGACATTACTACAACTACTGCAACTCAGATGAACTTCCGTGGAGCAGGAGCTGTAGTAACATGCTAACAATGCTAACTGTAGTGGTAGCAGCAGTATTGGTAGTGAAGGAGGAAAGAAGAGGATAATCTAAAGCGATGCTTATGAGGTGTAACCTGCGGTTGGTAGATGTTCCCAGTTTCGACTGCACATTGAGTGTGTGCAGCTCAGGTCCTGAACGCTGATGGGCCCTAAATGATGTGTCACGTAAGATTCCGCAGCTTGCGAAAGGCAGAGGGCCTCAAAGTCCAGTTCAACCGGGCTTTCGTTTGTGGCCGGAGGGCCCGTGCGGAGTCTGCCGCGCGGCGACTGGGTCCCTGAGCCAGAACAGGAGAGCGGATTTGTGGGAAGGGAAAGACATTAACGTGGATGGCTGCCCCCCTCCCCCGCCCCTCGGGTCCAGCACTCCGACCCGGTCTGGCCCACTGCGGCCACAGCCACTTTCCTCGCTGTCTGCTATCTCGGCAGTCAATGGCCAGACCGGGTCGGATGTCATCCTGATAAGGCGAGCAGAAATGACAGAGCCAAAAATAGCCCCCTCCCCCTCCCCTACCGTTTCCTCATTCAGGCGGTCGGGCTGTGCCACTCGCTGCAAATCCCTCTCTGCCCTGCCACTTGAAGCCGCCCCTCGTTGCTAGGCAACAGCATCTTTTCCCTTCTTTTTTATTATTATTTTTTTTTTGCTGTCACCTTACCACGCTAATTTTGTACTCCAGCGTCTCCTTGGGAATGTTCCCATCTCACACAGAAAAGGTGTGTGTGTGAGAGAGAGAGCAAGAGAGAGAGAGAGAGAGAGAATTGAAGTGGGGAAAAAAAACAGC
This sequence comes from Hiodon alosoides, assembly GCA_025775065.1. Classification (NCBI taxonomy): domain Eukaryota; kingdom Metazoa; phylum Chordata; class Actinopteri; order Hiodontiformes; family Hiodontidae; genus Hiodon; species Hiodon alosoides. The sequence continues at coordinate 6,405 of JAOYSI010017263.1, forward strand.
TACAAAAAATACCCATATCCCCCTGGGGTTGCATGATGAATCATCACATGATAGAATAGGACAAATCCCCTTTTTCACAGCGGCGGAGAAGCCTCCTGCTCCATATACAGCTCTGGTGCATTGTCGCCAGGCTTTTCCCTCTCAGCATCTGGTTATTAAATCTCTGAGATGGGACCGGTCGTTCGCGCAGAGGGCAGAGCAGCGGGAGCATTGAACGGTGATTGAATTTGTTTGGCTCTGTAACAGTTTGGCCTTAAAGCCCTGGTCTGCGGTGCGGGTAACTTCAGGCGGCAACGCGATCTGATGATAGGGCCTCACAGAGAAGCCCATGGGCGTGGTGAGAACTTCAGGCGGCAACGGGTCTCACAGAGAAGCCCAGCTGTTACCATGGTGCAGCGGTTTGGGGGGGGGGGGCGTCAGTCCAAATGAGCGATGTTAGAGATCGGGGTTGCTTATTAAATTTCCCGAAAAAACATCGAGCCACACTTTGGCGGTTTAACGCTCAACTCCCTACCCCTGGTTTTTAGGCTCTGCAATGTTATACGGGGGGTGGGGGGCCGTGGAGTCTCGCAGGTTGTTTCACGCAAACAGAACCGGGCTGGCCCCCTCCTCTCTCTTATTAAACCGCTCTCCAGCTACTGATTGGGAACTGCGGCGACTGGAGGCAACCACCCCTTCAGTGCATCATCTGATAGCTGTTAAATGGGCTCAGACTTCAGCTGGCTTCCCCCGCTCCATTACGGAGATTCCAGAGGAAAATAAGCCCAGGGCCGGGAGCCTTCAGCCGTCTCCAGCCTGGACGCTCAATGGAAGTGAAACAACAGGCTGGCCGCCCTGAACCTTGAAGCTCTTTTGAGAGGCAATGTTCTGATGGTGCTTCGGCCTTTTTGCAAGGCTCCGTCCTCCGGTCGCTTTAAATCTCTGGCTCATCAGACGCCGTCGCCGGTGTCGCTTGCGTAGCCGCTCTGTGCCGATCTAAGTGGCGAAACCGCGGTGGTCCGGTAATCGTGACCGTTGTGCTCGCCTGCTAATGCGAATAATCTCATTCTCACACGCTGCTTAATACTTGTGAAGCAAAGAACCCCACGGGCACCAAGTAATTCACATTTCCCCCCCATCACTTCATTAATTCTGATCAGACATTAAAGGTGGGTGCTTTGAGCATTCTTTAAATATAACAAAAAAGACTGTGCTTTAGAAACACGCTATAATTGGCATTTGATTCTCTTGGCTTGTCTATTGTCGGTCGTTCGTTCTTTTCTAGGATGTACTGAGTCGCGCAAAATTGCGGAAAAGTTTTGAAATTACTGCCTAGAATGTGACCGCCAATGTTAGCCAAGACATTTCTCTGTGGTTGCGAGATGGTTGCGTTTGGTGAGGTCACCAAAAAAATAAACCACAACGCTAAGTAAGGAGCATGCGGAGCTGGGACTTCCCAGCATTCCCTGTGCACGACACCGATCTGAAGCGGCCAGAAGCCGGAGACGGCAGACAGGGGGGAAAGCCAGGCGCATCAGTTTGTTTGTTTTTGCGCGGGTTCGGGCGTCCGTTCAGCCGAACGAAGCGCATGGAGATCCTTTTGCCTCGGTCGTTTTCTGCATATTGGCCCGGCAGGTGGTGCCGAGGGAATGGAGAACTGAGAAGGTCGCAGCCTGCCCAGTGGAGGCTGCAGCAAAACGCTGAATGATTGTGCTAATTCTATTTTTTTCTTTTCCTTTTCTTTATTGATGCAATACCGTGGCAACGAGAGACCGGAAACTATTTGTAGCCGGGGTGAACGCGTAGCGCTCTGTTTTATATCCGTTCCCTTATCTGTGTCCTGTGCGTATACCTGTGTGGCCTGTCAGAGGAACTTGGCTAACAAGGACGGTAATCTGGGTAATAAGCACGCCGTTAGCAATTTGGAGCTTCTGTCTTCATTGGACAGGAAGGCAAGGCCACTGAAACGTGTTCTCGTTGGATACAGAGAGGACTACGCTGACTGTTTTTGTTTTTAACAGGATGATTTATGTCTGGGGCCGCGCACGTGCATGTGTTGGTTTGTGAACGTTTACCGCATTGTCAGCATGCTTTGCGTGCCCAGTCCAACGGAGGACCTGGCTGAATATTAGTGTCCGTCCCCACATGTGGAGAATACTAAGTGTGCGTTTCCGCCCCGTGAAAGAGAAACCAAGTCGACGGGTCCATGAATAGGCATGCCACAGGGGCCGGTGGGGTGGGGGGGGGGGGGTACGACAACCGTCACATCGCCAACCACCGCAGACACCGGAATAACACCCCAACCCCCCCCCCCCCCCCGAAAAATTCAGCAAAAAAAAATATGTATTGCTGTACGCGGTCCCCGGCGGTATTTTAAAAGGATAGTAGCAATAATTGAAAAAATTGAATAGCTTTGTATTAACGCTGATAAATATTAATGAGGGAGCCCGGAACGCGAATGCAGCTGTGGCTTAGTAACAGACGTGTGTCGCCGTGACAGCGAGGGGTGGGGGGGGAGAGAAAGAGAAAGCGAGCTGGCTTGTAAGAGGCGATGAAGGGGAGGGTGGCCTAGGTGGTGAGGAGAATGCTAACTGCACTGGAAAAAAAACAAGAAAAAAAACACCCACGTCCTGTCCTCAGCCTCCGACCAATCCCGGCCAAATACCACCGCCTGTTGGATTTTCCTCCCGTTTTACTGCAGGGGAAATCAATACATCTTTGTTAGAACAGGCAAGGAAAAATCCGCCCATTGTATGTGTAGGGTTTGCCTCCGATTGAGGGGGCGCAGAAAAGAGATATGCATACGCGCAGGCTTGAGTACGGTATCAATGCTAACGAGGACTGGCGTGTGGGAAATGTTAGCGTATGAGGGCGGATAGCTTGTGTCTGCCCTCTCCCCTCCCCCGTTCTTCCCTGGCTGGGAGTGGCACAGGTCCCCCAGGTAACGTTTCCCTGGCACACAAAGCCACGCCGAAGCTGCTCGGTGTACCCCGGAATCAGATCCGCTTCCTGGCTTTTAGTGGGTGAGAGACGGGACATGCAACGCTGTTTGGCCAAATTCCTCTTGCTTGATTTAAGTGAATGACCTGAAACGGTATTGCTGTTTTTCCCTGTCAAAGGAAGAACATGCGAAGGGTTTTTTTTTTTTTTCTCCCATGATTTTATAGCTGCTGTGTGACAAAAACAAAATGCTGGAAGACCTTTGTAAAAAGTTGGATTCCGCAGAAGGAACAGGGACGTGGAATTTGTCGGTGCGTTTGCGCGATCCCTGCTTTCGCGTCTGCAAACGACCCCGATGTCGGCAGCTTCTGGGGCCAGTCGGGGATGAGTGAGCGTTATTGCAGCGTTATTGCAGCGTTATTGCAGCGTTATTGGAGCTGAGCGATGCCATTTTTTTGCGGCGCCCCCTGCCCTAGGCCTTTTAGCTGCAACACCCTGCTGAAGCAGGAGACACATTTTAAATTACATTTAGAGGGAAGCTTCCAGAAACCCGGCTTTATCAGCGCGAGAAAAAGAAATGAATATCCATCTGGGATATCCAATTTAAGTTTGCCCCGAGCCTTAGGGTTAAAGTGTGGAGGAATGTTTCAAAATGCAGCCATTTTTAATACACTTGATCCTGTGTGTGTGTGTGTGTGTGTGTGTGTGTGTGTGTGTGTGTGTGAGTGAGTGGTTGATGTTTTCTTTTTGCTTTCCCAAAGCGGTTTCACATAAGAACCAACTTCAGACTATATTTTCGGCGAGTTAAAATTCTTCTATCTTTTTCAAACTCAGTGCGTAGTGGCCCAGCTCGGCGCGTAGTGTCCCAACACCCCGTCATGTGACTAGATTGGTGTCCCCTTTTTCTTTTAATCAATACCTGCAATACATGAGGTGTTCTTTTTAAATACCTGTTAGGTAACATGTGTCGCGGTATTTTAAGAAACTTTTATTTGATTTAGCCACCTGATTAATCTCTGAAAGTCCACACTGTGGGCTACAATTCAATATTCAATATGATATTCAATATCAGTATCATTCAAAATACATCTTTCCCAATTAGTCAATAAATTTGTGTTTTATTCCATATTTTGTAAATTGTGCTGAGGGCCATGTCGATATAATTTCTTTTCTCTGGAATTCATTTGACACGCACAATGTATGTAGGGTTTGGTCAGATCCATCACTTGCTTTTAATAGGACAGACTGTTCCAGAATGTTACGCCTGCTGGAAAGTTCTCAAATGAAACGACATTTTTCATCGCAGGCTTAATTTTTCTCATCCGTCTCCAAGGAAACATTTTTCAGTAGCCGTCAGAAAACACCTCAACACCTGCTGTGAGGTGTTGTAATAATGCGAGGTATTATAATATTAAATCCAGAAACAATGTTAGGTTTCCCGCGCCAGACACGTAGCGCGAAGCCATGAAGTACTTGTCTGGTGTGTGCTTGGCTGACTTAAATTTTTAAACAATTGCTAATTTGTTCCGTGCGAATAGACAACCGCTTCATGCTACAGCTAGGCATCTGGTTAATTGTTTTTTTTTTTGTAGGAACCCTGGGTACAGTGTGTCGCCCGTCGCCAAATTAAAATGTCTGAAAATCCTACGGCTCTTTTGTGGTTGCCACGGTCACCCCTGATGCGCGGCTCTGGGTGCGTGTGAATGGCGGGTGCGGGAGTTTTAGCTAGCACCTGATGAATGGAACCTGAATGCTGGCAGCCGCTCGTAGTCGAGCCCCCTTTGAAGCTCTCATTTACGCCGCGGTGTTGAGAGTCCCATCCCACGGTTACGGATCAGAGCGAGCGAAACGGCAGGGGGTCCGTTCCTCGGTCCGTGTACAGGTGTTTGGGAAGCAAAATCATCAAGAACCGTACCTGAACCGTACCTGAACCATACCTGAACCGTATGTACTGCTGTAGGACTGCAGCAGCAATAGAAGCGACACTTTGGCTCAGAGAGAGAGCGGGAGAGAGCGAGTTTGAGAGAGTGAGCGGGAGCGAGAGAGAGAGAGAGAGTGAGCGGGAGCGAGAGAGAGAGAGAGAGTGAGCGAGAGCGGGAGAGGGAGAGAGAGGGAGCGAGAGAGAGCGAGAGAGAGAGATATAGCGGGAGCGAGAGTGAGAGAGAGATATAGCGGGAGCGAGTGAGAGCGAGAGAGAGAGCTAGATAGCGGGAGCGAGAGAGAGAGATATAGCGGGAGCGAGTGAGAGCGAGAGAGAGAGAGATATAGCGGGAGCGAGAGAGAGAGAGAGATATAGCGGGAGCGAGTGAGAGAGAGAGAGATATAGCGGGAGCGAGTGAGAGAGAGAGCGAGAGAGAGAGAGATATAGCGGGAGCGAGTGAGAGAGAGAGAGAGATAGAGATAGAGATAGCGGGAGCGAGAGTGAGAGAGAGAGCGGGAGCGAGCGAGTGAGAGAGAGAGTGAGCGAGAGAGAGAGTGAGCGGGAGCGAGAGAGAGAGAGATATAGCGGGAGCGAGAGTGAGAGAGAGAGAGCGGGAGCGAGCGAGTGAGAGAGAGAGAGTGAGCGAGAGAGAGAGTGAGCGGGAGCGAGAGAGAGCGGGAGCGAGCGAGTGAGAGAGAGAGAGTGAGCGAGAGAGAGAGAGTTCTGGCTAGATTCCGTTTGTAGATTTTCACTGACCCGCAATGGGGGATAGAGGGTGGGGTTAGGATAGATTCACTCTGTTAAGTGCCTTCGATGCTCTTCTCAATATCGGTCTCAAAGCGTCCATTTGCTGTCTGCCGCAACAAGGCGCCTTCACTTTATCGAATGCCAACTGGTCTGCTGCATGGACTAAGGAATCTCTGTATTTTTTCACGATACAGCCTTTTCCCCCCGCTATAAAACAAGTAGTGTTCAGATGACGGTTTACAATAGCTAAAAATGCTTTTGTTAACCCTCAGCCAAAGGCTCCCCATTTTTACTTATTTGTCCCGATCCTTCCTCTATTCAAAGCACAGTTGCGCAGCACTGATGAACCCCAAACAGGCCAAAACATCTCTGCAGTTAGAATTGGAAGCGGGCATTGAAGTTGAAGGCTGTAATTGTAAAAGGCGAAGGGCGACTCTCACGTGATTCGGTTGGCTCTTGTAAACAGAAATTTACATATTTCCATAACCGTTGCCCAAATTGACCATTGAGTAGCGATACCCCCGGAATCAAGTAAGCCTGCAGTTCTACAAACGAAACAAACTAATTTACGTGATCTTCTGTAGCAGAGCCGGAGACTCCAGGGTCCGCATGTTCCCCCAGCACCCAATCACATAACCGCCCCTTTGATCTGCTTATCTCTCTCGCCCCAGTTTTGACACACTTGCTGGTCCACAAAGACATGGCTTTACTGAGCTCGGCTGGGCTGCCTTGCTTCAGGCCCTGTCTGAAGGCATGCGTCTTGACCTGCTAAAACAAGTTTAAACCACAGTATTAGGAAAAAAGGAAAAAATATATCTTATTGATAACATTAGCTTCGAGTTGACGTAGCAGTTGACATACAGCTCTTTCGACATACACATGAATAAGAAATGTAACTTTGGGCACCTTCTGTCTTTCCTCCAACCTGATTACATTTGATAGTAAACACTTGGAGATTATAGGAGGAAGTATACAATGTTAAGAAGAGAAACTAGGCGCCGTTTCTCCAACACTTTTGCAGCAGCCAACCTGTATCAACCACCCTCTATTTCTCCTGGTTTTTCCTGACTTGCCGCCGCGCCTTGCGCTAAGATACGATACATTTTCAGCAGAAATACCATCACCATACTGGCTCATGCGTGCTGATATGCCAGTTTTCCACCACCAATGACAGATTCGCCTCTGTTGTTTTTCTCTAAGGCCCAACTCCGTGGCATGGCTTCAGAGACGTTTTTCGAGCGGGCGCTTCCGCTGCGGAACGGGGGAAACGCGCGTCCAGGTCTGCGCGGGCCTTTTCTCTCCTACGGGGAACATCTGCATGCGGTGACCTCTTTAAAGGACGGCCCGTTTCCTGCGTGCGTCCCCGCGTCTACATCCTGATGGGTTTGAGCCGGATCAAACGGGCCGGGGCGTCAATAAGGGCGCCCGCGCCCTCCAGACGGATTAGCTCCCTCTCTCTCTCTCTCGCGGCGTCTCGGACGTGATTGACGGCGGCCTGCAGAGCGCAATGTGCCGTCGCAGCGAGAGTTCCTGAGCGCGACATTTTCACCTCATGTTTATTTAACCGGTGGGTCGGCGAAGGAGACGAGAACCGTTATCTCTCTCTAACCCCCAGAATCCCGGTATTGGATTTCTCCGAATGGTGTTTCCCCCCTGTTTGATAAGCGCGGGGATCCGTGGACTGGGCCGTAATCCCATTTGTCGTGGCGCTGAAAGTGCGCGTGCTCCTGCAGTCTGAAAAGGGAGGATCCGAAGGTCTCCTTATTCCTTATAAAACATCTGCCATATGGGAAATACCAAACAAATATTCATTTAGGTATATGTATTGCGTACACCCACACACACAACACATATCTCTGATCGATATTTTATGGTAACCAATTAGTGTCACCGTTAGTCCTCAGTAGTTACCTTACCCTCGAGAATGTATTATTTTACGCTTACTGCATTTATAGATATTACCTCCATACAGAAGGCTTTCTCTGATTCTAATTAGTGTTTAAGAGCAATTCCTTTGTGGCTCCGGTTTATGCCCTTCCTCTGCACCTAAATGTGGTCTATGTCTTAAAAAGCGATAAAATAATAATTAAAATCCCGAGCCAGTAATCATGGTCTGCCGGGGGCTCGAGAAGGCAGAGTTTTAATCATCTTTGTCGTTTCTGACAGCCTTTGGGTTGTCTCGGGTGCCGCTCTGATGTAATGTGTGCAGAAGGGTGAGCGAGAGCGACCCGACCACAGCACCTACTGAAGGAGAGGGGCGTCCGGCCCTGAGCATGCGGAGCGGGCGGTCTGAACGGCTGGGTAGTGACTCATCCGCAGAGCCATGTGTGTGAATGGGGTCGGAGCGAGACTGATGAAACAAAACCAGCCCACACGAGTAATGCTGTAACCGTAAGATGCATCCCTATATGTTTGACCTGGTTTCTGTGGCAACGTCGCTCGGAGAAGGGGTTTAAACCAAACGGTGTTTTTATTGGAGCACCGCCCGTGGATTACCCTGCCATCGCTACGGTAACATACGTACATAAAGGCCTGGGCGCTTTCAAAAAACTCCCCAAAAATAGCAAAGGCACGAACATGTTTGTCTGGAAAGAGTGTGTCCTCCTTTCTCCTATGGTATTTAAAACCCTGTATTTATCCTGTTCCATTTACGACCTGTGCATCTCACAAATTGAAGCACGCACCGCCAGGCACGTTACATTGACGGGACAGAGGGCTGGGTTGGAGGTGGATGGGGAACAGTAAATCTTACACTCCCCTCCCCACCTGGTCCCCCCTACACAGTCATCGACCGCCATTTTTATTTATCACATGCTGTCACTCAGACCAGACCAGAGGAATATATTGCTCCTAAGGACGTGTGTCTCTTTGAAAAATGAAGTAAATAAATAATAAAAAGGGCTGTTCAATCACTTCTTCTCATCCGTGGTTTGATGGGAAGCTCTTCGCTCGGTTTTCAAGCAGTGCTGTGTCAGATGTTGCTGAATTTGCCTCTCCTGAGTTGTGCAGGTTTCATTTCAGATTCAAATTTCTTTCTTGGTTTAGCTTCCCAGTATTTTGTGGTGCGTTGTGACCCAGTCTTGATCTCCCCAATGGCCATCATCGACCAGACCTACGGTGTTCTCCAATGACGTGACCCCTAAACGGTCTCACCGGAGCACCTGAAACTCGAAGACTTCAGGTTTGAGCGACAGTGCCTTTCTCATGGCGTGTCTCGTGCCTTTCTCAGGGCGTGTCTCTGGCCTTTGTCAGGGCGTGTCTCGGGCCTTTGTCTGGGCGTGTCTCGGGCCTTTGTCAGGGCGTGTCTCTGGCCTTTGTCAGGGCGTGTCTCAGGCCTTTGTCAGGGCGTGTCTCTGGCCTTTGTCAGGGCGTGTCTCGTGTCTTTCTCAGGGCGTGTTTCAGGTCTTTGTCAGGGCGTGTCTCGTGCCTTTGTCAGGGCGTGTCTCGTGCCTTTGTCAGGGCGTGTCTCGTGCCTTTGTCAGGGCGTGTCTCGTGCCTTTGTCAGGGCGTGTCTCAGGTATTTGTCAGCCAGTTGGGGTGTGGCAGTAATGGACTCTGGGCTTTTTGGGGAAAAGTGCTTACTTCAGCTTGGTTCTCCTGCCCGCGGCGGCAGCGTAGCCGGCGGAGACGGGCTGTAAATTCTCCAGCCACTCCTGCAGGGGCTGCTGCCTCCTTGCCTGTGATTTGTAACACGGGGGCAGCATCAATGGCCCACGCCCATGGTTTATTCCACCTCATTACTTCATGGACAAAGAATTCACCGGAGCTGCTGGGGGGGTCGTCTAAAAGATAATCATTTTGGGATGATTTGGGGGGCGGGGGGGTTTGGAGACCCTCGACCTGCTCGTGTTTGGGGGTGGGTGGGTCAAGGCACTACATCTACTACAGCTAAATTAGACTGGTGGTCCTCCAGTCTCCATTCCCTTTGTTTACCCAGCCAGCCTTTCCATGGAACATGCATAACGCAGCCCGCCTCTGTCCCGCATGGCAACGCGTAGAGGTTTCAGCTGGTCCCCTGACCACCTCATCAACTCATTCTTTTAACTTTGGCTGTTTAATCTTCTTACAGTCTGTCTTGATTAAAACTCCCTGCGCAGGCTCTATGGGACACGTATTACACGTCTGCTAAAGTGTAGCACTCTGTCCTCTGTCTGCAGCCCGCCTCCGTGTCCTTCCCCTCTCTTTCCTCTCTCTTGGACTGCGTGTCCGTGCTGACCGCTCACAAACGGCCCGGAGGTAAATTGCCTCCACTCTACTCCTCGCCGTCCGGTGGAGGAGTGGGTGATCCGGAGGTGGCTGAGTGGCGCGGAGGGGGTTAAAAATCTTTGCTGCAGGAAGCGGCGTGGGGTGATTGGCAGGCCCGGCCATTCCCCTTTCACTGCGGGTCTGCTCAGAACGTGGCCCTGGGGGGATGGGTGCTGCCATCACCTCCAAGGTGTGACTTTTGCATTGTGGGTACGGTTCAGGCAATTTAGCTTGTTTCTTTTCTTATCCTCTCTTCTTTCTGTCGTCCGTCGCTCTTTTCTCTCTTTTTTATCGCTTCTGCGGTGGAAGCGCTCCTTTATTTCTCTCTCCTCTTGATTTTCTTCCTGCCCCCCGTCTCCCTCGTTACTGATGCTTGATGATTCTCTCTCTCTCTCTCTCTCTCTCTCTCTCTCTCTCTCTATCGTTTAATGAAAATTCCCTCTCCTAAACAAACTGCCAGGCTTTTGCGCCCCCCCGCCCCCCGCCGGCTTAGTTCTGCACCCCTGCACTGAAGCTGGAAAGTGGTTGTGTTTTTTTTATTCTTTTTTGGAGGGAGGGTGGGGCGCCTCGCACCCGTTACATAAGCCTCTGTTGTACAATCAGAAGATGTGCAGGACTGCATGTGTAGTAGTAGTAGTAGTAGTAGTAGTAGTAGTAGTAGTAGTAGTAGTAGTAGTAGTAGTAGTCTCTTCAGAAGAAAACAAAAACTGCAGAATGCAGGGAAGGAAATAACTTTTTGTTCCATAACGAGATAAACGCAGAGGCACTATTCAAAAGCTTCAAGTTCTTTTCCCTTTTTCTTTACAGTGTCTCACACAATTAGCCCTTGAGTCTTTGAGTGACAGCTTTGGCAATTATCTATAAGTAGCTCTTTTTTTTTTTCCCTCAGTGCCTTTTCCAGGACAAGAAAAAATAACAGTCTCGGGGAAAAAAAAGTAGCCCTTGAATAATTTCAGACATGTTTTAGCGTGATGTAGGTAAACAGAGACTGATTAATTGCTGAAATCTGGACAAACATGGTGGTGCTGGAGATGCTGAGATCACAGTTCCAGGTGCTACGGAAATAGCGAATAGATCCAAGTCCTTGGAAAGAACTTAAACAATAAAAAATAAATACAACCCTATTGGAGGTCTTTGGGGTTATTTTCACGAGTGCCAGTACAGACACTTGCTCTAAGCGCAAGTGAGGATGATTTCATATTCCGCCTCTCACAATCGAAACGAGAGCTAAAGGTGGGATTTTTTTTTTAAGGCGTTGTACTTAAACAGCCGCAGTACTTCAAGTGTCTTTTACCCAGAAGCCTTTGGTCTACAGATGGGTCCATGTTACGGATACGGTAACTCGCGGTACCGGTTGCAACGCCCCACATGTGCGCCGTTCGAGAACTATGAATTGACATGTGACGAACGGCTTATTTAATATATTGGCTCCACAACACGGTGCGAGAGATAAATTCAGCTACTCTCGATACAGAAGGCTTCCTCGCCGTTTTCCTCATGTGAAAGGGTTTCCTCTTTTGGAAACGGTCGACTGCAGTCTCGCCCATTGATCCTGCATGATGTCATTGGCTTGAACGCTCTCTGAGGCTTGAGACATGGGCTGCCTCATTGTCCTAATTGAACATTAGGAACACTCAGGGATTTAATGGCTGTCGGCAGGTCAAACCCAGGCCGTCAGGAACGTCCATTACTTCAGGGCCTCCCGTCACTTACGGGCATCAGCGCCTTCCTCTATCCCCCATTTGATTATTGCTAATGCGCTAATGTGCTAATGCATCTTGCCCACTGTGTTTGGTGGTCTTCAGTGCTCTCTCCATCTCTCTCCGGGGAGAGATGGGGAGGAGATGGCTACCGTCCCCTCTGCGCTGAATGTTGTGACGGTGTTGCTACTGACCTCGCCTGCCGCTCCGTGAATCACCACTCAGGAAGGGAGGGAACCTTTGGCCTTGCTATGTAAAATCGTTTGGGGTCGGGTCAGCGCTCTTGGAGAACGAATGGGCAGCGTCAGATCACCCTAGTTTTAAATGGAAGAATATCATCATCAGCTGGAGTTTATTAGCCACGACCGCGGTCTCTCCTGCTCCACCGGGGTTTCTCGGGCGGATGAGCTGAAAACCGGTCGCCACCGTGGTCCGAAAACGGCAGCGTTTTTCCGCCATTAGTCAATCCTTTGGCCATGACGACAACCAATATTTCAACCCCCAGAAATAGGTCATTCTTTTTCCTGGCTGATTTCCATAATGTGCCGACGGTTAAAAAACGGAAAGGGAAGGTGGCCTTTGATTGCTGCCTAATTCAGAGCCGACTTTGAGAATAACGGCGGAGTAGAAATCCAAGCTGGCTGTGGAAAAACCGGGCATGAGGTGATCTGCTGATTTACAATCAATCTCCACACTGACATTATAGTTGTGTTGACTGACAGTTCCAAACGGAACGGAGCAGGGGCACGGTGGGGAGATTGATGAATATGTATTAAACGGGTTTCGGTGCTTGCTGAAGGTGACATCGTTTGCGAGGGTGGCGGACCGCCAGACTGCCGGGGCGGGTCTTCCCCACTGGCGCTGAATGTCTTTTCCTCCCCCCCTCAGGTCCGGCGGGCTGCAGCGAGAAGGCCACTCCCGTACCTCCAGATCGCCGGCGGAGGTTGGCCCCCAGGAGCCCATCTCGACATCCGGCAACGCGTTTCGGGACCCTAGCCGACTCACTGAGACTCGTTCCGTACTGGAGGTGAGGTTTCACCTCCGAGTTGCCGTTTGAATCGCATGATGTGAAGTCCCTGTCCCTGTCCCTGATGACCTCCAGTGACTGTACCATGTCAGATGTCAGAGTCCACTTCACTGCAGAAACCCAAACACAGTATGTATTCTTGTTGTGTTAGGCCTCCCCCCCCGACCCCCATAAAAATGGCCATATAAAGCACTTACCAGCCAATCCACTTCAGGTTGATTTGACCCCGGTCTGAGGGAAAGGGCCCCACTAACTGCAGGACTTCATCCCAAGCAGAGACCAAACCAACTCATTGGAAATGGCGCTACCTTGATGGAACCAATTTACATTCCCTCCTCAGTGTTGGGGGGGTGGAGGCGGGGGTTAATAAACACTGGCCGTATGGGGCAGCGTCATCCTTTTCGTCTCTAATCCAATTTGACCGTTCCCCTGATGAAATGGAGCTGAGACGCCGCTGCAGGTCATGTTTCAGCAACGAGACTGCAATTCCCCCGCCCCCCTCCCAAATCCTCCCCTAATAAATTACAGCCTTTTTTCCCCCCCCCCGTCCTTGCCCAATACGACACCGCCTGTTTCCATCTATTAAAGGCCAGGTCCCTGCCATAGGGCATTGGGTTTCCGAGCACGCCTCAGCTGCTGGGGGGGAAAATCCCATTGTGCCGGAATAATTTGACACGCAGCGACTGACGCGTTGGTCTGCGTTTGTCAGGGGATTCTCGGCGGTCGGCGGTCACTTCTCTGACCACTCCGTGACTGTGCTTCTGGTCACTTCTCTGACCGCTCCGCTCTGACCCCGAGGCTCTCTCACTGCCCGTACGCTGTGAAATCAGGGACGTTTGTGGCTAGTTGTCAAAGGTCAATAAGAACCGGCCAGTACAACCGACCCGAAATAAGAGCTTTGGTGATAATAATCGTAAGGTAAATGGAAAACGTATTTGGTCTTCTATGTTCGTAATGAGGAATGGACATATTGAAGCCAGTTTCTCAAATCAGCTTTGCGCAAATTTCATCAGAAATTTCGTGGTTCAGTCAAAAACTAATTTGTTTATCTTATTTATTATTTATAATTATAACGAGAAAAAATACTAATACTTACTTAATACCAATTTATTTACCTTTTTTTAATACGCGTCCCCTGAATGAGTACAGGAACATTTATAAACTTAAATTACTTATACATTAGGCTCCTAATCCTCAACATTAAATTTCAGAAATCAAACAGCTGTCAGTTTTTCCCACTGACGTGGTGAGGAGCAGCCTCTCCTCAATGAAAGCAGGTCTGAGGTAGCTTTTATTTTTATCAACATCGGTGCTGTGAAGGTCACAAAGGAAACGAATCGCTGCCAAGGTTCAGCCCATTCTAGATTTTCCATGAATTAAACATCGGACTGGTCTACCTCCCCTCTTTGTGTAGTTTACACAGAGCGTTCGATAGCGTGTTTTTGTTCGACCGTTCGTTGGACCCTCGCAAATCGAACGCCTGCGGGAGTTCTGCCGATGCGAGGCTGATGTGCGGTACATGCTCCAGGCAATATCGGGTAAACGCTAATTTATACGTTTTTTTTCTCCTTCCAGGAGCAACTTGCACACAGCTTGTGTAACATCCATAATTAAAATTTAAAATAAAATAAATAAAAAAAGATTTCCAGCGCCGCTGTATATCCGTGCCTAGGCAGGGCTGAAAGGAAAAACGCCCTCTCAGATCCGAACAGCATTGTGTGCAGCTGCGCGCCAAATCGATGCATTTATAATGGAACAGATGGGTTTTTTTTTTTTAGATAAGCGTTTCTGCTTCAGTGAAGTTCCGAAAGCCGAAAACACGAGTCACGGACGAGGCGCTAAAACGCTCCGCCAGAATTTCACTGTTGATCGTTTTACTTTTAAACGGAAGTGTAGCTATTTGAGGTTGGGTTTTACTTTTCTCCTGATAAATACAGGGGGAATCTGTAAGATGCAGCAGCCTGCGAGGATATTCCAAGTTCAAAACTTGGGGCGAAAGATGATCAAAAATGGGGGTTTGTAGTTTAAAGCTAAACTACAAATCCCTTGAAACAGCATATATTGTTCAGGCCTGACAGAGCAAGCCATTTGTCGTGAGAAATCTCAGTTTCATTTACGTTTACCTGGTTGTAAATGAACATCCAGCTACCTCTACTCTGGCTGGCCGCGTTGCAGCCTGTAAATGGTGTCGCCTGTTGAAGGCAGAGAGCCAGACGAGACCCGAGGCTTCAGCAGCATCCCGCGGCTGCCGCCCAGCCCCCAGCTCTCTGCATCGCCACGGCGAGTTTCCATGGCAACGGCAGCCTCCGCAGCGCCAGCGCTGCGAGTCCCTCGCGCTTTGTGATCACTCTCTCTCTCTACACAACAGGCCACCGTTCTCGGTGGAGAATATAGTCATTCTGGCAGACGTCGGTTATTTACATCAAGCAGATAAATCGGTGACCTCATCGCTCTTTACAGTGTTGGGGGGGGGTCGGGGCTTCGGGTGGGAAGGTGGCAGAGAATGCACAATGGTAGCTTTAAAATAGACCTATTCTTCAACCTTAATTGGTTTTCTCCAACTGTAACGGCTATTTTTAAATGGTAGTTTTGTTGTGTCGTTAATACGTTGCCTGGGCGATAAACGCCCTAATGACACTCTGCGGCTCTTTATGGGCGACGGGCCTTGGTCGTTGAGAGGTGACTTTGTCTGTTCTCGGGGTGTTCACTCAAACCGAAATGGCCCTACAGGGGGAGGATGTGGGATCAACCCCGGGCGCCTGGTAAATGCGGGAGCTGGCCTTTATTCGTTTTATCCCCCAGGAGACAATCTCCATTACCCAGCCCCATAAATCTGGCTGAGCATCTATAATGTATCGGAAGAGCCCGACTGGGTCAGTTCCAAGCGGGCCGAGTCAGAGGGAAAAAGCCCCTCAATTACGTGGCGCGCGGTAATCATTTCCTTTCTCATTACGGGACGTTTTTTGTGCAAGTAAGTCTGAAAACGCATAAGCAGCCCCCGCTATATTTAATGCAGGTTACTTAGGTAAATGCAACAGGATGAACCCAGCGCAATTCAATTACCCCAGATGAACCGTGATAAAACCAACATTTGCCCTGAATTTATTCATGCCCTGAATGAACTGTAATAACGGGAATATGATTGATATTTTATTTTAAATTTAATCCAAAAACACCAAATATTGCAGCATTAAATATAAATATACTATTTAAAAAAAACTAACAAATACAAAGCAAAAATATTTACACCTTGTGCATTAGACATTTATTTCAGTGTACGTCAGTCTCTTCAAATATATATATTTGTTATGTATAGTCAGAGTATGGACATGCCTGTCTCCACCATTTCCAGGAACTGAGTATTTTCCAAACATAGATGAGGGATGAGTGTTCAGTTTTGTTTCATTTCATCACGCCAACCCTTTTTCCTGCCATTTTCGAACACCTCCCTGTTGTCTGCATGCTGCACGTTGCGTTGCAGTTCTCGGTGTGAATCTGTGCCACATAAATAAAGCTTATTGTTATTTTTGAATCGGTGTCATGAAGGAGAACTATCAATAGATAGCTTGTCTGTGTAAACCAGTGGCAGCGCAGGAGACCTGAATGTGTTAACAGAGGAAGAACACTCCTGGATCCCGTATGCAGGACTTTGTTTTTAAACAAGCAATGGTTTATTACCGGCAAACATATTAAGCTGCTCTCTGCAATGCTCTTACATAACGGCACTTTTACTCCAAGAAAAACACCTGCCCTAATTCTGGCAGCTCAGCCCTTCTCTGCAGCTGGCCTAAGGAGCGAGCGTATTCAGAGGTTAATGTTTGATTTTTTTGACATTTTGTGTTTTTTCTCATGACTAAAAAAAGATTATAGAGGGAGATGACATTTGGCAAGGTAACGTTCTTCCGGCCACTGTGTTCTGTGGGTGCCAATGGAGTCATGACCAAGCCGCCGCCGCCTCCCCGCGGCAAGGAGGGGAAAGGGGAGGGAGCGGGAGGAGGCGCGAGGGGGAGGTGTGTGGAGACAGATCCCCCGTCTGCGCCCCTTCGACAAATCAAAGCCGAAGGCGACAAGATGGATGTCGTCGGTGCGCCCTGCCGCTCGCCCGCGGCGACGGTCAGAGCCGGGATCTGATATGTTTGATCACCGCACCCTTCCTGGGCCCGATCCGGCCCCGGTTTCTGGTTTTTACTTATTCTTCCCCTCGACGAGCTTCGCGCGTAGACCGCGTCCTGGTTCTGCTGCGGTCAACAGGGCGCCTGTGAATTCCTGCCAAAAATCACGTTTCGCTTGAGGTCCCATCCAGGGTTCAGGAACAGTATTTATATTTGCCCGCTTTTTGGAATCCACTGCTGCAGCTGGGTATATACTGGAAAATGTCAGAGAATGCGCTGCGCTAGTGGGCGAGTCAGGAGCGCCGCGGCTGGAAACGGAAAATCTGAGCAGGGCCAAGGTCAAGTTAAAGTCTTAAAAATAAAATGGACGAATGGCTTAACCCTCTGTATAAAACCATTATGGCCTTTATTTGAAAAGACATAGTTTTACCACTTTTGCTGCCCGGTGGGGTCAGAGAGCTCATTTGTGGGAGGACGTCTCTAGTGTTTATTGGGCAACGTTTCAGAAGACAACAAATCTTAAAACCGTCCCAAGAAATTGATTTGATGGATTGTGACATTTTTCACAAAAGGGTTTATAATTAAAGCATTTACTATAATTCTGCTTAGGGGGTGCTACTGCAGTTAAATTTTCATTTTATGTCGTTTAGCAGACGATGTTATCCAGAGCGTCCACTGAAAGAGCGAACAGTACAGTAGGTACAATACAGAGACGGGGTTTTGACAACAATCAACAATCTCGACCATGCGCTATACAGGAGCTATATAGCGCTATGCACTATACGACGCAAAGCCAGATATGACACAGCGATTCCCCGTCTCAGACTTGATCCTGCCACCTACTGGTCACCGATATAGTACACCGTTAACCTCTCCTGTGTTTCTGGTCACATGTTCGCTTGACCGTGTAAAACTACACTTCCCGTGGTATTAAAAAAAGCCAGACGGGTGAATTTCTTTTGGTCCTCTCTAGACTGAGAAAGTCCCCGGCGAGACGGCCTCGGGTGAGAAAAGCCAGCCCCCTCCGTCCATCTTCGAGGACGCCGGGAGGGTCCTCCGACAGGTGCAACGCCAAAAGAAGGTCCTGGAGGAGAACCTGCAGTCGATCCTGAGGGCCAACGGCGGGGAGGGGCTACAGTCCCAGCTGGAGGCGCTGTCCTGCAACAGGTACGCCGTCAGGTGACAAGTGACAGGTAACAGGTAACCCTGCAGCCTCTTTCTGGGGTTATTAACATGGTTAGCATAGTCAGGCTTGCTGCAGCACTTATGCTAATGATTATAAAGGCCATTTAAAATGATGCACGATCGGTTCCTGGCTAGCTAATTAAAACAGACATGACAGACAGATCGTTCAAAGGCTAGCGAAATAATAGCTAGCATTATTAGTTTTAATTAGGTGTATTTACAGTGCGCGTGTGTGTGTGTGTGTGTGTGTGTGTGTGTGTGTGTGTGTGTGTGTGTGCAGACTAATTTTTTATGTGTGTCATGCAATTATACAACGCTGCCGTGCAGTGTTAAGTTGCTGTACAGTGAAATATAAATGATACATAAATGATATTTTTTGTGTCACCGTTAGTCCTTCACCTAGTATGAGCTATTTAAGTCTTTCTCCTGGATTGATTCAGAATCTGGGTGACCGGAGTCGAACGTGAGCAGCAGCAGCAGTCAGTCATGTTGCAGGCCAGCCCCTCCTCACACTGTGTACAAGGTCCTGGGTTCGAGTGCAGCTCGCGTCACCGTCTGTGTGGACTTCCTCTCCTGTTCACACGGGCTTCCTCCCACTGTCCAAAGACCTGACATTAGGTTAGGTGGAAAATGGCCCCAGTGTGTTTGACTGTCTGTGTTTCTGTCTGTCTCCTGCCCTGCGACGGACTGCCGTTACCCTGCCTAACGTCCAGTGTCTGCCGGGTTAGGCTGTGGCGCGCCCTGAACATGAATTGGATACGTACATGTAAAGAAGACTTCACTGGTTTTGCGCTCTGTATTCTGTATATAAACAGCTTTTCTGTCGGCTAACGTTTCAGCCTAATCACCTCTCTGGTCAGTTTCGGAGGATGTGTAGGTCGAAAGCGGGGTTCACACACAAAAGGCTTGGGTTAGTCCCGGTCGAATAGCTTCCTTTCGCCCCTCACACAGTTGGAATAATGTACAGTCATTACGTTGGCCAAAACGGCCCTTAGGGCGTGGCTCGCTTCCTATGTAGCCAGCGGGAGGAGACAATGATTCCGGTAACTTACTGTTGAGGTCCACGTGAATTCAGTCTCGCGGAAAAGTGTTTACCGTAATATCAGCATGTAAACGCTGGGTGACCCATGGACAGACACGGGGGACAAAGTCTTGCCGATGGTTAGTAGATACAGATGCAGTTTGGGGGGAGGTGGAATAAAAGAATCTCTCGCACAGTAGTCTAATGACAAAATTGTCTGAGAAGTCAATATAAAGTGGCCTCCTCCCGCTCCCTCCCCTTTCCCTTCTCTTCCCTGCCTGAATGACAATAATCTCCCCATAAGCCATCTTGAGTAGGGTCCTTGGTGCCGTGAGGATTCGAGGCTGAAGCTAATGGGTGAGATTAGGGGAAAGGCGTTGAAAGCCCTTCTATTGGCCGTGCGCGGCGTTGGCCTCTTGGCAGGACAATCGACGTTGTCTCCCGCTGTCCCGGTGTTCCTTCTCACGCTGTTCCTCCGGAGAAGAAGATAAAAGGCTCACTTCGCCCCCCGCGCGGGCCCCCGGGGTTTCTCTACTCCGATGGGCCCCCGAGGTGCCGTAACACAATTGGAGGCCTCCGGTTTGTGCGTGATAATAGACGTATGTCGTTGTCGGAGCGCCCTCCTCCCTTGTCTTTCCGTCTCCTGGCAGCTGTTTGCGGTCTTTAAGGTCAAACACACCCTTGGGCCTTCCTGGTTTCAGGTGTCCCAAGGTGGCCGGTTTCCGCTGCATTAAGGGGAACTTAGCCCCCTCCTATGGGGAAAGAGAACAAAGGTAATTGTGCTTTTGTTCAGCTGAACCGGTAAGTGTATGTATCGTAGGTAAGCATGGTAACCAAGAGAAGCGGTTAAACAGCCTTGCCCAGTGGCATGTTTTATTCATCTTCTCGCGTGTGTCCGGCCTGTGTTTAGTTTGTATCCAGTCTGCCCGTGGGGGGGATCCATTGTCTCCATTTAACATTCCGCAGCATAGAAAGCAAGGCGGTGATTGTGACATCATCGGTCATGGGCGCCCCAAACAGGCCGGCTCTTGCCCGCTGTCGAGATGTGAATAAATGGGTCCGTTCCAATGTATTGGCCACTCCAAGCTAGGCTTCAGTAAGCACATTATTAAATCCGGTGTATTAGCTGCCAATGCGTATTACCCCTAGAATCTTATTAATCTTTTTGTTTCTTATTAGCACACAAAGTGAAGGCCGCTCAAATTAATACAAAAAACAAACAACACAGCCCCAATTTAATGTCAAGAAAATTCAGACAAACACGCCGGACTTCATTATATATTACAGAAACGGGTTGTATATTGTTTGTTGGTGCATTCTTAATTATAAACCTGGCGAAAAAGCACACTCATATCATTCACCCAGGACTCCTTTGTCAGTGAAATAATTGCTATTGATTTGGCAAACTGCTCCCCAGCATTGGGGATATGGGTTTCTGCGGTAATTTTTCATTGTGTGTCATGTTTAATTACGCCGATTCAGATGTATGGCGAGATGTCTTGGTGGCCCGATTGTAGTTATCTTCGTGCTGAGGCGGGGGGCGTTGGGCAAGTTATAAGAGTCAGACGGACTGAATGTGTGCAGCTTTTTGAAGCTGAATTGGAATTTAGAATTACCTTGCTTACGGCCCAACTGATGTTGGTTACAATGCGATTTGGAGGGGTGTGGATGGGTGTTAATATGAAATATCTCTCCTGAACCATCTTCTGAAGACCCCTTTCCAGCATTGACTGACAGCTGCCGTTCTTGCACACTCCAAACCACAGAGAGCCGGGGCAGAAAAACTATTACAGTGATTGGCAGCT
Source organism: Hiodon alosoides (assembly GCA_025775065.1). Classification (NCBI taxonomy): domain Eukaryota; kingdom Metazoa; phylum Chordata; class Actinopteri; order Hiodontiformes; family Hiodontidae; genus Hiodon; species Hiodon alosoides. The sequence goes on from JAOYSI010017263.1 coordinate 27,087, forward strand.
GTCAGTGTGAGCCTTCCCCAGCAGGCCTTTTACGACTTGCGGAAATGAAAGCCGTCCGCGTGGAAATGAATGTCCTGTGCTATGTTTAACTAAAGCGATGTGGCTGAGTTTTTGTGTTCAAGAACGGACTGAAGAGTTCCCGTATATACGCCAGGTTTATGTGTGAGTATTGTCGGAAGTGTATGGAATGCAGACGCGCCATGGCAACAACAGCGTGACTCTGGTGTTTTTTTTATACCCGACTGACAATCCAAACAGTCTCTCTCTAGATCACTGTTATTTTGCAAAAATAGAGCCCAGAAAAGGTGTTTATTGGAGATACAGATCATTTATTAGTCACCTCAGGAAAGCCTGCTTTTCAACACTTTCACATGCAGCATATTTTATCGGATATTCTCCCGGGTTTCGTTTTCTCCTGGGTTTCATTTTCAGCCCAATTTCTAAATGATTTCAGTCTCTGATTATGTTACAGCAAAGCGCACATATTTAAAATGTCCTGGCCTGGTTTTTAAAGAGACATAAAACTCTCTTCAAATCTTAAAGATTTGATTATAAAGAGTGAGGAAGAAGAAAGGAAAAAAAAAAAAGCCAACGGACAACCTCAGGTGGTTTCAAGCCGGTTTCGTTTTACACTGTTGACCCCCAGACTCAGATCTGGCCCCTTCTCATTCGCTAAATGATTGGGTACCTGATTTATCCCAGGTCAGCATGGTGAGCTACAGCTGTTTGTACATGAGCTTTTCTCCTAAACCTGGCATGAGTATGAGTATGATCTCTGTGGCGATAGCTGAAACATCAAGAGAGGGGGGCTCGCTTGGTATGTAGCCCGGTGGGAGGAGAGAGCGATTCCGGCCTGTATTCCCAAATTCCCACTCAGTGTCTTGTTTCTGTTCGAGAAAATAAAAGGAGGCCTTTGTTTAACTGCCCTCCTCCGGGGTCGCTGGGTCTGGTGGGTTTTTTTTTTTTTCCTTCAGCCTTTTGCCCTTTAATTGTTTAAGGGTTGTCATTATTCGAATCAGAAGCTGTCTCACCTGGCGTTCCAGGTGTGAGTCGGTTGTAAATCGAGAGGTAGGTAAAGACGTTCCGGCAGGACCTGCGGCTCTCAAAGTCTGGACCCCAGCCGGGGATCAAATGTTCCTTTTGACGTTCTGAGCCCCACGCATGTGGAAAAACCCAGGTGCGTTTTAGTAAAAACGTGGCCAAAGAAGGCAGCCTTCCTTGGCCGCCAGGATGTTTGTCCACCTGGCTGAAAGCGGCGTGTCTCACACAGTTGTAGACAGGGCTTTGTCTCGTAACATATAATACATCAGTCACGTTGAAAATATGGCGTGGGGGTGGGTGGGGGTCATTACTGACACCCGCAGGAAATGCCTCTGTGCCTTGGGCCAGGAAGCGCAGATCACTTTTGGTGAATGGCCCCAGCGTTGGGGCTCTAGCAACGTAGGGGTTCACCCCCAGCAGAAGCGGACAAATCCGCCTGGGCCCGGCCAAGAACACTCTCTCAGTCACCACACATACGGCAGCAGAGCTTGTGATTTTGGAATGTCCTCTGCTCTGAGTCTGGAGTTGTAGACATTTCCATCTCCAACCTTCTGGGTACCCTTAGCCCTGGATTCCATCCTCTTTTTCAATACTTCTACACGGACAGACAGAAGAACATATTCATTCACTTATAAAATATAAATGTGCCTCGGTCAACAGACAAAACAATTAGTTTAAAAGGAAATGTTCAGTAGACCCGGTATAGATCTCGCGCCCGGTTTTCGCCTGGTTTTTATTTGTCAGAGTAATGAAGCGGGATGATTAATTTCCCTGCCCAGCGGTATTTCTGGACACTCACTTCAGTGTTGAGTTTCCCCTTGTGGGGCTGAACTCCAAACGAGGAATCTGTTTTTATTTCCTTTCTTTATCATTGGCGGTGTTGTGCAGAGGGATGCAGATTGTATCTCTCCCGATGTTGACCGAGCGTATCTTCCAGCTTTCTGATTCATCCTTTGCCCGTTTCAATAGAATGGATTCATTGATGCGAATCTGCTTGTTTTAGGCCTGGGGGGGGGGGGGGGCTTTCCAGCCATGCCGAGGTTCACCGGGACCCGCTGTTTAATTTCGGCCTGGGGAGAAAGGCTGTAAACCAAGAAAACATCGTCTTAGCGGCGTGCTTCCTGCATTGTGACCAGTCCGTTCTGCTTTTGTCCTGCTTCTTTAAATTAAAAACCTTCTTTTTTTTAATCTAATGAAAATGTTTTTCCATGAAGGGGGAAGATCTATATATATATATAATTTAAAAAAACGAAATGCCGTTTGTGAATAAAAAGTCAACAATGAGCCCTTATCTAGCCTTTTTCAACCACCTGTGTAAAAGGCAAATTCGAGCGGTGCGAAATGGCAATAATCCTGTCTAGGTGAGAGACTGCAATGATTTCCCCCGAACAGGAAAAGGAAAGATGCCAGTCAGAATGGGGCATCCCACAAAACTGTAAAACATCTTTGCCAGCAACGTCTTTGTCTGGATCGAGCACACGCTATTCTGAGAAGCTTGCTAGACATCCACTCCCTGTGGGGAACCTGTCAACTGCAAGGCGCATTCAGAGGTCAGAACCGCCTTCCTCTGTGGAAGAGAGACTATCTGCTCCCCCTCCCGCCCCCTGCTACCCTAACTTAATGGATTTCTTTCCAGGTAGCTGGTTCTTAACGCAGAGAGTTCATAGAATTAGCGAAGGGCGTAAACAGTTACCTCATCGATGCTTATTTTATTCACCTCACGATGGAAGGAGACCGGGATCGAGCCGCTTCCTGAATGCTCTCAGTGTTTTGGGATAATCTAGATATATAGCAAAAGCCACCGAACGGCGGAGAGACGACATTGTGGGGAAACGCGCTCCGTTTTTCGTACCACAAATGCTAACTCTCGGCGGGGGGACAGTGAGGCTAGCGAAGGAATGCTTGTGTTCCTTCCGGCCTTCTTGTTGAGCCTTCGCGATTAAAGGGCCATGGTGTGCCCCATGTAAGAACGTGTCCCTCTGTTCTTGTTGAGCCTTCGCGATTAAAGGGCCATGGTGTGCCCCATGTAAGAACGTGTCCCTCTGTTCTTGTTGAGCCT